>JAGSMP010002264.1:0-26151 GCA_029286625.1 Parnassius orleans
CTTAAAGATATCCTGGCTAACTATGCCATCAGAATGTCAGACACCCTGAGTCCTGGCCTGTTTGTTGCAAAACACTGGAACGTCAGTAGTTTCAAAAAGTGAACTCTATAAAATGCATAGATTTTTTTTTCATTCATTATGTTATACATATGGCTAGTAGATATATGACTCGCCCGAAAAATTATATTTTTTTTAATTAAGGGTGACAAACAAGCACACAATCCACCTGATGGTAAGTGGATGCTGTGGCTCATAAGTAGGATAGAATTGGGGCTTCTCCGTCACTTGATCCCGCTTCGCTCGAGCTACGTGCCGCTGAAGGCCCCAATTTCCAGAGGTTCCACTTCATCGTTAAAATGCAATGTGGTACAAAAACAATTACTTTAATAATACTAATCGTTGCTGGTCTGAAACTATTTTTTTTCTTCCCCTCGAACACAAAGATAGTTTAAGTTAAAAGATGAAGTTTTTATTTAAATATATTTTATTGCAAATCAAACAATCACTTTGTTTTCAAAACACCATCTCTTAATACATAAAACATTTTTAACGCACAGATTTTCTTATGAGTAAAACAGTTATACACAAAAATTGTTTAAATTGGGAGCTTCTAAGCAATTTATATCTATGATAGTATTATTTTCATCACAAAGATCTTGTACCCATTTTATTTTTTCACATCCTTTAAAAAAGATCTTTTTATCTTTCAAATATATCTTGATAATTCTGTGAAACTCTCTATTATCAACAAAGCCCTCTCTCCATCGATACCCGCTCAATCCAGCAAATTTGTTTTTTCTCTTCAAGAGATAGTGAAATGAACGGGTAAGGAGGTTTAATTAGGAATATTTTGGTGTACTCTAGAGTGGCTATAGCAAATTCTTTTACTATAAATTCATTTTTGCTATTTTTGAATACTTGAATATCTACGATTATTGTATTGCTATTCGTGATATTTTCTTAACCATATTAGTCAGTGGTTTGTACTCTAATATACAATCGTTTAAAATCAAGCAATAAGCAGCTTTCTGATCTGGTATTTCACGGTCTGTTTTGATTAAAACTCTCACGTCGATCGAACCTTTTAAAGTTTCGTGCTGTCTTGAACAACCAATTACAAATAATGACGCTACGTCTCTGAATTCCTTTAAACCCATCAACGGCTCTGACCGGCATCGGTGATACGACGTGTTGAAATCTCGCATACTGTTCGTATAATAAAGAAAATTTATCTTCTGAAAAACTGACATTCAGTCCCTCATAAGGATAATATGCTGAATTTAAAAAGACTCTTACATCACGTACGTGACAATGGTCAAATTCTGCCATTGATAATGCCGCGTTAGTTTGCGGTTGGTTTATAAGGCGATGACAACAAATCGTGGTTTCTCTATTTGCGATGAAGTTTTTATACACCAAGTATGTTTACGTGTTTTGGGTAGCAATGGATACTCATATAAGTCCCAGGAACGGAACGCTAATGCAGTAGCTCTATCTTTCTAAATGTTTTAAGAGCTTGATTCTTTCACGATCTGATACTTTGATGTGTGGATTTCGCCAAACAATTTTATTTATTATAATATCATCTACGACTTCACCTGTATTTAACTTGATCGCATTAAGATTCGTATTGCTTCGTAATAATACTAACTCGTGTTTACAATTCATTCTAATTTTTTCATAATCTTCTGCAAATCCTAATATCTTGTTCAATGGTATAGGTGCGGAAAACACTCCACCACTAGTATTGCTTTTTTCTGCAGTTGACCAGCCCCAAACTCGTGCTCATTTGTATTCATTTTCATTTAAGGATAGATAAGATTTTATTGTAGTAGTGATAGCCGCATTTTTAATTTTATCTATTTCTACTCCATTAAGTTCATATCGTATGTCTTGAAATAGAAATAGTGCTGGATTATTAACGAAATGTACGTTTGATACCTTTTCTATCGTGGTGTTGTTATATACTTCCTCATATCTCCGAGAAGGTAACGTACAGGTCTTGTTGGTTAATAGTACGTATTTCGTCATTCTTCTTAAAACTAGTTACATATGGTATGAATGAAATCAACTTCAAATGACATGAAATATTCATTTTATGGCAAAGCTTATGTCAAATAGTCTTAAATATAATGAAGAAGTGTTCTTTAGAACTGACTTGGATACACGACGTAGGTGGACTTTTATTGAAATTTATCATTTTTTCGGCAATGTAAATACTGTTGTACTTCTTCACCTCGTAAATTTATCTCTTTATTCTCAGCGTCCAAAAGCTTTATATTGATAGCACTTATAGAATTTTGGTTAGCAGGAAAATAAATTAAGTTTTTAGGTATTTTAATTATTCGATAACCAGGTGGTACATTAGGTACAAATTCATAAATTATATGGCTTGCTTTCCCCTTGACAAATGAACCACTACCTACATCCCATTCAATCCCCACGATGGTTGTCGATAGAATGCTGACAGGATACTTTGATTCAGTAGTTATATTTGCTTTTATTGTTTCCATACCAAAGCCTTAAATTTTACCTTTTTGCTTTAAAAGTCCTCCACACTTTTGAAGAGGAATACAACGTGGTAAGTTTATTCCCTTTTTATTACTAAATATTTTCTTTGCAGCTCCATGGGCATATTTTATAGCCGAGTGGCTAACTTTGGATTTTAGTTTTTTTTAACTGAGACTGTATTTTTTTATCCCTTTCTGAAATGCTTTTATACCACTCCTCGCCCGGATTTTTGCTTTCATCGCATTTTTGACTATCCATGAGATAATTTTTTCTCCTTTCCCAGCGTCTTTCGATTTCAACCTCCTCTTAGCTATATTCAAAAGTTCTAAATCTGCTTTTTGCCGAGAGCTCGAATCTTTGTTAATGTATGCAATATCATGGAGCATGCAAGCTTCATCAAATTTGTATACCCCTCGATCGCCTTTGAGTAAACGTTTTTGAAGTTTCGTTCCGCGGCCACAAAATTGATAGCCGGTCAAACGGTAAATTATCTATCACTTAATTAATTATACCACTGCCTTCCTTCATCGATAAGTATAAAATGAGATAATTAAGTAATAATGTGTTATTACTACTAATTCACTTTTGTCCACCCACCTATTTTCTTCATCACTCAAACCTAACCATTTTCCTAAAAGATTATTTCCTTTTCTTTTAATAACTTTTTCAATAAGATAAAGGTCTGGAAATTTAGTTTTTTGTAATTCGTAACCGTAAAAAGAGCCCAGAATATTTTGATTGTGTTTGTCTTCTATTGATAAGTTTCAGGTTATTATGTACAGCAGAGGGAGCCGGTTTTTGAGATAACAGAAAGTTAAAGAGAAATAACTATTGGGTGTATGTGTACTGAATAACTGACTTTACTTCGATAACTTGTTACTGAACTAAGAGGACTGTATAAAGAAAAAGTGGACAATTTAAAACTTTATATTCAACTATTTACAATAGCGGCAATTAATGTATGTACAAGGGAATATCTTTTGGGAGTCTTGAGTCTTCTTTCTTGAGAGTCTTCTTCTTGAGAGTCTTCTTCTTGAGTGCCACTGTCGAATCGAATGCCTGCGGAGCCCAAAAGGCCCTTGTTATATTTCCGCGGCGGCCGTCTCAAGATGATAGTGTTCTCACACGGTGTGCTGTGCGCTCATTGGTTGTCGACCTCACGATGTCCGGGCGGTGTGCGGGGTGCGGGGCGTAACGGGGTATGAGGGGCGACGGGCGGCTGCTCCTCGCCGTCCGTAATATCCTCCCCGGCGTAGCAAGCGAGCCTATATTCTGGAGGACGGCGATCTTCCTCGGTCTTCGTAGCGCCTCTGGTCTGAATCTCCACGTTGCGCACCACGCCGTCAGGTCCGGGAAACGTTCTCGTCACTATTCCCTGGCCACAAGTTCCGCGGCAGGTTGTTGTCCACAATCACGACGAGGTCGTCTTCTTTACATCTTTTCGCTGGGCGTCTCGAGATGCTTCGCGGGATCAGCGTCGGAAAGTATTCCCGCACCCAGCGCCTCCAGTATTCATCGGCGAGTTTTGCGCCGCTCTCCATGCCCGGCGATCGGTGGGTGAGCACGTTGCGGTGATAGGTAGACTCGACGGTCCCAACATGATGAAATGGTTGTTGATTAACGCTTCCTAGTCATTGATGTCGACCGGTACATGGGTCAACGGTCGAGAGTTGACGGTGTTCTCCGCTTCCGTCAACAAGGTTGTTAACGTCCTCCTTCGGACTCTTTGGTGGAGAGTTGCTTCCAACGCTGCTTTGACTGAACGCACGAGCCGTTCCATGCGCCCTCTGGTTGGGCGCTCCCTGTGCGATGAACTTCCACTCGGTGCGTTGTGTTAATGCGAAGTCCTTGAGTAGCGGTTTCATTCTTCCATGGCTCTTCGGAGTTCGGTGTCGCTCCGTGAAAGTTGGTCCCATTATCGGAGTATATTACCCGAGGCCACCCGCGTAGCCGCCATGCGCCGTAATGCCATTATTGCCGAGTCCGTGGTTAGGCTGTGGACTATTTCAAATGAACGCGCGCGTCGTTAGACATAAATAATGCCATCCACCGCTTCTCGTGCCGTCGTCCTATCGTTACCGACAAAGGCCCGAAATAATCTACCCGTGTGTAGTAAACGGTCGCGCAAACGCTCCTAACCTTTCGGTGGTAAATCGTTTATAACTGCCGGCCGTGTGCGTTTGCGTACCCTACATTGCACAACCGTTCAATTCTCGCACGGTCGGTCGTAGTCGGAGGATATAATATTTTGTTCGTAGGTCGTTGACCACTTTTCCTATTGGCATGGCTTGCTTCTTGATGCGCCTTCTACCAGCAGCTTTACAAATCGGTGGCGTCCATTTAGGATTATAGGTCGCTTCATCCGGTCGTCTACGTCGGCTGCGTCGATTTTCCCTGGCTCGTAGTATTCGTCTTCAAATGGGGTCGAGCTTCCTCAAAGCGCTGCCGGTGACCAGATTCTTCCCTGCTGAAGTCGGCTGATGTCTTCAGCGAAGCTGTCGAGCTGACTGCGTTCCACCCACATCCGCTCTGCCCTTGGATGTGCTGTAGCGTTAACTCTCGAGCTCGTCCTCGTATGGCATCGATGAACTGCAGTACTGGTGCTGTGGCCCTGATTAGTCTCTCGTATGAGAAGCGTTCTATCTCTGGCAGATGTGGGGCGTCCTTGGTCTCGACGTGATGCGCCACCTTTCCAACTCTTCGTCTTCTCCTGCTTCTTCTTCCCTGTGGCTATTTGCTTTCGTCTTCGTAGAGAAATGACGGTCCAGTGAACCATCGGTCGCTTTTTCTCTGCTTACGAAGTTCATGCGCGTCGCTTGGTCTGCTATATTGTGAGCAGTCGGAATCCATTTCCATTGTTCGGGTGATGTTTTCTCGGCTATCTCCCTGAGTCGATGAGCTACGTATGGAGTGTAACGCGCTGTATCGTTCTTATCCAGTGGAGCGGTAGAGTCCGTCCAATATCTGACCCTATCTGCTCACCTCTGTGTTCGTCCTGCACGAATTCCGCGAGTCGCGCGCCTATCAAGTTCGCCTGCAACTCTAATCGCTACCTTACCACCACGCTACCTTAACCGTTTCGTCGCGATACCGAATACGCCAATATGCCGCGGATGCGTACGCTCGTTCACTAGCGTCGTTGACGTTCTACTACCCCGTAGGAGCATAGCATCTCGGAAGTCGAAGTTGTGATACTTCCTCGACGACCCGCAACCACCTCCGAAATTCGCTTGCTGCCTCCTGGTAGTTCGTCATCCCATCCGACCTTCTTCATACGCCACAGGTCCTGCAGCAGGATCTTCGCCGTAATGGTGAGGTAGCTGAGCAGACCGAGTGGGTCGAAGACCGACATTACTGCGCTTAACGCCTCTCTCTTGATCGGTGGTCGATGAAACATCTTCACATCATACAGCACCCTGTTCATGGACGTGTTGAAGGTTAGCGCGTCCTTCGGCCATCCATAAACCCTAGGGTTCTTCCTGGCAGTTTTGCGTGTACCACCTCCTTGGGCTTTCGTGCCAGCAGCTCCTCTGGTTTGTCCTCTAGTAAGGCTGCATGGTTCGAATTCCATCCCGCGAGCGTGAAGCCTGCCGCCCTGGTGTACTTTTGTGACCCTGCATTGCCGTATTATTGCTTCTTCCAACGTCGCGTAACTGTTAGGTAATCGTCCATGTAATGACTATTTACGATGGCGTTAAGCGCTCGTGGATATGTCGCGTGCGCGCGCGTTTAATCCCTAACACTGTGCGCGAGGAAAGGAGAGCTCCTTGCACCGAAAATCATCGAAGGCATAACATACTCGCGGCGGTCCAGATCGCCACACGAATAGTTGCGCGGGTTGGTCGCGGCGGTCGATTTTAACACGTAAAAACATCTCGCGGATGTCCGCTGACACGGCTATTTCGTTTTCCTAAACCCAAACAGTATACGGGTAGGTTCCGTAACAAGTCGGGGCCATCGAGCAGTAGTCGTTTAAGCATTTGCCTGATGCGCGAGCTGCTGCGTCAAACACTAATCTTAATTTTCCAGGCTTGTTCGGATTACTGACGGCGAAATGTGGCAGGTACCAACTCTTGGGGCTTTCCTTTTCCGACCCATTGGCTTCACTAGCATAGCCTTTCTAGGAGGTTGTTCATCTGTTTCGTATACGCGTCTCGGAACCCGGTGACTGGTCCATCCTACGTTCGATGGTGTGAGTCTTCGAGCTGCCATCTCGTAGCTCGGTGGCAGCCTGACGTCATCGTCCTCCACGGCAGTCCGACTTGGTATTGCTCGCCGACCCTCTTGACAGTGCGCTGGAAGATGTCAACAGCCCGCTCCTCTTCCCGCCTTGGTCTGCTTTTGAGCGATATACCTATTGAGTCGATCTCGTACTGCCTCTTGAGAAGATCTGTCAACTCTTCATCAGGACTGGCGAACGTCTTCATATCCTTACCTAAACGTCCGTTAACGCTCGATATGTGTAATACCGTTTCACTGTCTTGTTTACACATAACGCGCGGCGCGGTCCTGTAAGACCCATCCTAATGTCCTAGCCGCAATGCGTTGCTTACGACTTCTCTCTATGCGTAAATTACGCGTTATAATTAGATGCCAGTTATCTGACCCTATTAATACTTTCGGTTTCGCGTCACTATAACATACCCTCGCTCGGTAAGCCACGTAAATGTTTCAAACGTAGACCCCTTACCGACGGACTGCGAACCTACTGTTAAATTATTTATTGTTCGCGTGCTTACGTTATACATTTCATTTTTATACGTTTTTCTGCGTATCCCTATGGTGACTATTCGACTATGATTCTCGCGTTGGTTACTAGATACGCCTCGAATATTCAGCGGCTTCGTCGG
Organism: Parnassius orleans; assembly: GCA_029286625.1. NCBI lineage: Eukaryota > Metazoa > Arthropoda > Insecta > Lepidoptera > Papilionidae > Parnassius > Parnassius orleans. Next base: position 7,362 of record JAGSMP010002264.1, read on the forward strand.
TCCTTCCGCGTCTAACTCGCGAGCTAATTCGTCGTCGATCAACGATATCGTGGACCCTTCGTCGAGGATTCCAACCGAGGGTTTCGATCTCTTTACCACACGGTCCGCGCACTATAATAGGACACACTTTTAACAACACGCACTTTAGCTGTATTTGACGCGACGAGCACTGTTTCACCTGAATTTGCAGATGTTTCCGGTGTATGATTCTGGCGGGCGTAGTAACGTGTGGTGAGGGCGTTGCAGCCGTCGACGCCGCATTTCAGCCTTGCACCTCAGGCGTCGGTCGTGCTTGCTTAGACACTTGCACACCTCTTCCTTCACCCACTTCCACCGGCTATCTACGTCCATCTGCACTAATTTCGCACTTGACTATCGTATGTTAACCACCACAACACAAACACTTAACACTTTCACCGTCACTATCTCGTGGTGAATGTCCTTACATCGCGGGCCATTCTACGCGGCGAGTGACTAAGCCCTTTCGGCGGCGGTGCTTCTTTCTTCACGGGTGCTTCCTAATCGGCGCTGCGGAGGTGTAGGCATGACTTAACGCGCGGTCAGCCTCTCATCATAAACCGTGAAAGCGTGACGATATCCGGTTCGTCAGCACTTCCGTAGTGCTCCGCATAATCGCACCAACGTGATCGTAAATGAGGACTTAATTTACTCGTAACTTCCCAGTAAGCATCGGGTTTTTGGTATATCCTTTACCGTCGACGTTTTCATAACACAGACGATATTCTGTAACTTAATCGCGAACGTATTTAATTCCTGAGCGGTTAAGCCTGGGCGCAAGACGTCTCAGATCTTCTAACGCTCGATTACCTCTGAGCGACCGAAACACTGCTCTAGTGTCCGCATAATATCCGCTGGGTCCTTCGCGGTAAACAGTAATGCTGATACTGCCTCCCTAGCCTCACCACGTAAACAGTTTCTTAACCTTGCCATATTTTCCGTGTCTGTGAATCCATACAAACGGGTGGATTCATTCATCGCGGCTTTAAACGCTAACCATTCCGCGGCCGAGCCGTTGAAAATAGGCAAGTCCTGTGTTTGCTTCGCGGCGGCTGGTCTGAATCGTACCATATTCTAATGCTTCCGCTAGTCGTTCGATACCCTATCTTCCTCTCGGGGTGAGCGACCTACCTCTATCCCTATTTCCCTAACGATACACGACGATCGGGGATGTATCGTGATTATACGGCGACCGTGACCTATGACCTACATCGCGACGATACGGCGATGATAATTTACGTTCCTCGCGGCGATGTGGCGATGGCGACCTACGTTTTGGCGATAGAGTGCGGCGTTGGGCGCGTCGGCGACGTAACTTACATGACGATTCACCTGACTCGATTCTGCGGCGACTCCACTATCCCTTTGTACTATATTCGCGTGACGTGGTTGTTCGTTATTCGCGACCGTCCTCCCTGGGCATCTTCAATATACACGGTTAGCGCAGGTACGTAATCGGTCCCTTTTCCGGTGGGGCCCGCATTTGATCGATGCGGGCGCGGGCTGAGACAGGCGGCAGGGCGGCTCCCCGCACAGTCTCCACGTTATCTAACCATTGGTCGACACGATTCCTACTTTCTGTTATTTCGGTTCCTTCTAAACTTTCCCTATCGGTATCTTCTTGTAATTGCGCGATGTCCCTAGCGTATTTTTTTAATTAAATCTTCCACGATTTGTAATTGTTTCTTCTAATCGCGGCGAGTTCTTCAGCTGTGTTGTATTCAATTTGTTTTAATTTCGCGTGCCAGCTGTCGACCGGGCTGAACGAACTGACGGGCGAGCGGCGCGGGCCTAAGTACAGCGTCGGTAGCTACGGGCGCGGCGGTATGTATCGTTGAACCTCATTTCGGTGACCGGAAGATCTTCAATAATCGCGGCGAGTGTATCTGTACGCGGCGCGGATGTGCTGGCTTTCAACAATCGCTCGGTCGTGGACACGGACATAGGGGCGCGGCGGCGCGGGCGGGCGCGGGCATAGCTGCGGGCGTCGGCGGGGCACGGCGGCGGGTGCCTGTGTCAACGAAAGATAGTCTGAGGGGACGCGGGGCTTCCTCGAAGATACGTATTCCCACCGGCGTTTCGTCGTCGTTCCTGGGCTTCTGGCTTGTTTTACGCATGGCGTCTTCAAAAGACGAAGACGCACGTGTTACGTTACCAGTCGATTACAGTTTGACACCGTTAGAGTAACCTACTGGTCGCGTAAACGTGTCTAAGAAACGAGAAAGTTAATTTGACGAAGTCAGACTATTGTTAGAAACGTAGATACAATTTTGAACGATGATCTTCTCTTCTGTACGGTCTTCTGGCTTCAGATCTTCCAGCTTTTGATCTTCTGGCTTCGATCTTCCAGCTTCGATCTTCTCTTCAATCTTCCAGCTTCGATCTTCTGGCTTCAATCTTCCAGCTTCGATCTTCTGGCTTCAATCCGGCGGCGATGGACCAAAATTATTATGTACAGCATGGGAGCCGATTTTGAGATAACAGAAAGTAAAAGAGAAATAACTATTGGGTGTATGTGTACTGAATAACTGACTTTACTCGATAACTTGTTACTGAACTAAGAGGACTGTATAAAGAAAAGGGACAAATTAAAACTTTATATTCAACTATTTACAATAGCGGCAATTAATGTATGTACAAGGAATATCTTCTGGGAGTCTTGAGTCTTCTTTCTTGAGAGTCTTTCTTGAGTGCCGCTGTCGAATCGAATGCCTGCGGAGCCCAAAAGCCCTTATTATATTTCGCGGCGGCCGTGTCAAGATGATAGTGTTCTCACACGGTGTGCTGTGCGCTCATTGGTTGTCGACCACACGTGATGTCCGGCGGTGTGGGGTGCGGGGCGTAACGGGGTATGAGGGGCGACGGGCGGCTGCCTCTCGCCGTCCGTAACAAGGTTTTGTTTGGTTGACTTTAACGATACGAAATATTTCTGTAGACCAATTAGGAGTATAAACTTTATAAAAATCTCCTTTGTATTTGCTTATACGAACATAATCGCCAACGCAAAACGGTGGATTTCTTGATGTTTCACATAACTAAAATCGCATTTGAATCATTAATGTTGATAGGCTTGTGTTCAGGAAAGAGCTAAGGGTCTGGTAACTCACCGGTCTCCGCCTTCCACTGCCTCACGCTGCTGGGGCTCGGCGAGCTGGCTGGCTGATTAGGTGACTCGAAGGATATAACCCTGTCTCTCCGAATAGAATAGTCCATAGGTCACTGGCACAGTATCTTCGGGAATTGTTTAGTACTGTTGTAAAATAAAAGGACACACACAATAATTTTTCGAAAGAGAAAGGTTCATAACGTTTCGGCGTACGGCGCGCAAGTCTCCGCCGTTCGGCTAATCAGACGCAAGCGGCTTTAGCGCAAAAAGGATTGTTACCAGACCAAGAATTCAATAAATCCTATTAATTTAGTAATTGTTGCCACTGAAAGTTTATAAGAAAATAAATATATAGACAATAAATATTAATTTAAAAATATGGTTCCAGTACGGAACAGCTTGAATTTTGTAATGCGATGCAAAGTATTATTATACTGCATAACTACAAAATTTAAATTATTTTGGAATCATTGATATCGTTCGCATAGAGTTTTTAAAGTTCTTATTACTCGTTCTACAATGGAGGCTCTTTAAAAGGAGTATGTGGAATAATGATTTATACTATAATTTTTCATTAAATTCTTAAAAGAATCATTATAAAACTCTGTAACAAGAACTTTTTGTAAATTTTTAGGGTTTCGTCTCGATTCAGATAATAGACTTTGCATCGCATTTTTGACACAATTTTTATGTTTCGATTTCAATGGTCTAACCCACGCGTATTTCGATAGAGCATCGATTACAACTAGAACATATTTATATCCTTTATTAAACGTAGAATATTTTTGAAAATCAATCAGGTCAGCTTGCCATAAATCATCTATTCCATTAATAATCGCATGTTGACGAGAAAAAATTCTTCTTGCTGCTTTGTGAAGCTCATTGACAATATCTTGTTTACTCATATTGTGTAGGTTTTGCTGCAATCATGAGGTCGATTTCCTTTTTCGTGTAATACAATGTACTGAAATTGATAGTAGTCAATTTTTCTAAATTGTTAAGGCACCTTTTGATATTATTCTGAATTGTTTTCATTTCATTTTTAATTTCTTCAACACATTTATCGTCACACTCATCGTCTTTTTCAGGAGATTGCAGTCCTTTTAATCTTGTTGATTTCAAATCAAAGTCACCTGCGTCTGTTCTTACTGAAGTATCACTGTGATTATCAGTGTGTTCAGATAGTCGCAAACGCTTATGAACGTGATTAATTTTCATATTCATTGCCGTCTTGTCGGCTTCTGTAATGAAATGGTACTGCGTAATCCTCCTGTAGGCAGCTTAATATATTTTATGTCTCTTATGATGCCAGCTTCACGCATTTATTCGATTATTGCATAAATTTCATTATAAACCCCAGTCTTACTCTGCCCATGATCCGAGTAGTAATTTTAATCGTTCCACTAACTCGTTTAAATCATTCTAGTAAACCAAATTAGTATCTTTTAACTTCTTTAAAATATAAACTCTCTTCCTTTGGAAGATTTTCTATACTACTTTTATGATTTCGAGTACTTAAACAATGGTTTGATCACTGCATATTTAAATCCTTTGTTACTGTTAATCGGTTTGATCACGACTACGTTTGTGCATTAGTATCCAAAAGTAACAATTAATAATTTTGTAAGTCTTCCTCTGTTACAATATCTAAATTTGGTAGGTTTTTAAACAATAACTCTTTTAAGCCTGGAGTTTTTTCCAAACTATGATTTCCAATTTTTAAGATGCTACCATCGTCATAGACGCGAGTTGTCCCAAGCATTAGTTTCCCACGCTCATGTCTGACAGCATAAGCTACATCTTTTAGTGTTTCAGATGATGTAGACCATGATAAAGAATCATTTGCAATACTTGGTGTTGATTGAATCAATAAAATTTAATTCGCGTCATTATCATCAGCAGGAAGCAAGTGAGTGAGAGTTTTGTTAGATGTTGCATAAATATCGTTATCTGAGTTTTTTTCATTATTAACAGGATCCTCAAACACATCACTTGAAGAAATCGATGACTCACTTTCGCTGTAATTTATTTTTTTATAAGGTGAGTTTGCTTGTATCTTAATTTAAATGTTTTTTCTTCTTTTTCTGGTAAACATAAAGCGGAACAACGATAGGTTTAAATATTGTTTCCAAAACCTAAACTATTTTTTGCATATTTTATCATTTCCACCTTTGTTTTTACAGCTGTAGCAGAATTTACAATTTTTTTCTTGAGGTATCGTTCCATTGTAAAGGATTGTACTCTGTTTGACTACTCACATGTAACTGATTGCTTTGTGACATAGCAGCTATTTAAACGTTTAGTCTACTAGTATGAATGAGTCAAACTTCATTCTGTAACAGCCTTTATTTCGTTCACAGTCTTTATTTATAACAACATAATTGAAAGGTTTACTCCACACAGTTGAGCACATTTCACGGAACTGAAACCATGTCATGTCAGACCCTACATGTTCATCATATGTGTGTCTTAGATTTATATCGTCTTGTTTAAACAATATGATCAGGTTAGCGTTATCTCTTACTAGTTGCTTAGGTATCTTAGTATACGTTTGATTAATAAAAATAAAAACAGTCAATGTTCTTATGTCGACCCATGGTGAAATAATCGCGTATGTTGTTCTGATTTTCACAAGCTTACATCATCAAATATTATAGATGAGTTAGGTGAAGCTTCGTGTGGACTAAAAATTTCACTATTATGGTTATACTTGTAATAAGATGTGCTACCTTCTGCAGTACTTTTTCTAAAAATAAGTATTTAAGTTGATATAAAGACTTTGAATATACATAAAGGTTGCGGAACCATGGTCCATTCTGGTGTAACAATAAACTGATAACTAAGTTAGTTTTTCCGCAATTCGATGGACCGCAGGCAATACTACGTATTGTGTTTGGCAATTAGTTTCCATGACACTTTACCTAATTTATTGGTGCAGGATAAATACATTCTAATTTAAGTGATTCTATTTGTTTGAGAAATTACATAACAGGTTTGTTGACTTGACCGTATTGGTTGATAGGTTTCAATAAACTGACGTTATTTAAATCGCGTTAATAATTTAAACTTGAAAGAGCTACTGAAGATTATCTTAACCTCCAGCTTTAGTTCAAATGCATTCACTCACACTCGCTTTGCTCGAGCTACCTGCCGCTGAAGGCCCCAATTCTCTCCAGTAGAGGTCAAAATTTTTAGTCTAACCAAATTAGTGCCTACACGCTCGCAAGTTTCTATATTATATCAATTTATTTAACCAATGGTGTTGATTGCAATGGTCTAGTAGTTTGTACTACGAGCGGACTACAAAGCCTGATGGTTGCGGTTCGATTCCCACACAGTACAAAAATTAGTGCGCATGAACACGTTTGTTTGTATTGTTGGAGGCCTTTTCTGTGTGTAATTAGGGAACGCTATTGGCTTCGACCGCGCGATCTACTATTTTTATTTCCCACGAGAATCGTACTTTTTTCCAGGATAAAAAATTTCATCCATATCCGTTCAGCTGTTCTAGTGTGATTGAGTAACAAACACCTAAACATCCAGACTAACACATTTATAATATCATTTCCGGCATAAAAAGAAGCCTATGTGTTGTTTCAGACTATTTTCTAAATTTATGCGAAATCTCATCAATATCCGTTCAGCCATTCTTGCGTGATTGAGTAAAAAAAAAACATCAAAAAATATCTAAGCATTCAAACTTTCGCATTCATAATATTAATTCCGGGATAAAAAGCAGCATATGTGTTTTGTCAGACTATATTCTATCTTTATGCGAAATTTCATCCATATCCGTTTAGCCATTCTATTAGAGTAACAAACATCCGAAAACATCTAAACATCCAGACTTTTAGGTTTATGATATTAATTAATAAGATAAGTATGTATTTACGAATAGTATAAAATTCAGCTTAAGATTAAAAATAGCTATTTATAAAAAAGAAACTTTTTTACAAAAGTATTAATTTTGAATAAAGATATATTTTTAATAGATCTCAATTCAATTACTACATCGATCGCTATATGTTGACCCATTCCGTATTTGCATGAGTACATATGGTTACCATTAAAAAAATTGTTTGCAATTGCAGCGACCGAGGTGCCCTCGTCTCCACCAGCGCCGTCGCTGGAACTGGAGGCGAGTGCGTGATTGGCGCAATAAAATTAAGCAAATCGGTGTTTACATATGAGCATCTAAAGTTTGAATATTAATAAGCATAATATTCCTTATGATTTATATAAATACGAATCAATGCTAAAGGTACCAAATGAAATATTTTTTATTATGACAAATTTCTTTCAGGTGGTCATAGTCTTATAAGCTGTAATTAAAATATTACTTATATTGTAAGCTGTTATTTTAAAAAAGTCCTGCTGGTTTCTTGCTGGTTCTTCTCAGGACAGAGGTTTTTTTCGAACCAGTGGTAATTAAACAAAAGAGTGACTTTCAATAAGTATTATTTATAATCTATATTGAATAAAAAAGTTTCTGTTTCTGTTTCTGTTTCTATAATTTAGGGGTATAAAATAGGCTGTTGGGAGGTGTTCCATCATTAGTTACAGTATGTTTCCCACAGTCTACTAGACTTGAAAGTGTTCATCATCATCACAAGGCAGTGTGTACGTAACACTTAGACTCCTCACCATTAAATACAATAGAATAATAATTAATTGTTGTTACAGCAGTTATATGTTCCGCTTTTAAAGTTTTCATGAGTGTTTCTGTACAGTGATGTTTTCTTGTAATAACTTTGTGTTACATTTTAGGCATTCCAATCCTTCGAGTCAGACGCTGAAGTACAGTCGACTTCGCAAAGAAAAAGCGGCTAAGAAACCAACTAATGTATCAAAGACAAAACAGCAGCTCCTAAGTTCTTGAAACGAGTTGAACTATTCGAAGCGACTCGGAATCTGAGGCTGATACATTGCCATTGCTCGCCCCAGCTTCGACCAGCGAAACGAAAATTAAACGTTTTTCCAGATTCTGAGGTAAGCAAATCTTATTTAATTTTAATAATTTGAGCTACCATTCACATGATGAAAAGTTAGGTTCTATTTGATTGGATGTCTACTTTGTACCGTATTACATTTTATTATTGGATGTAGTAACTTTTAGGGGGCTTCGAAGCCGCCGGCGTCAATTATTGTTTGTATGATGAGTGCAAAGATTTATATCTTTTATCTTTGTATACAATGTTTACTAGCAAATAAATTATGATTATTATTATCAGTTATAGGTTTCTATAAAAACGTATTTAATTATATTCTTAGATGATTGGTGTGATTGATACAATAGTTAGTAAACCGGACTACTAAGTCAAGTTATAAGTATTGTATAAAAATATAATTATGTAGGTAGGAGGGAATATAACTATTGTTCATTGCTTATCAGTATGCTTTTGTTGAAATAGTATTTTTATTATTTCCCGGATGATTTTGAACCTATCCGAGCGGGATTTTAAAACTACTTATCCCCGCACAGGTTCAGGATATACAAACCAGAGCGAGCCTATGAAGCGAGAAGAATATTACGTCTGTGCGCATCTCTAACCCCACGAGCTGGGAGCTATTCCATAAACCGACCGCTGGCAGCATTCTCTGATCGACTTTAACTCAGCTGTCGACGGAAACCCCAACGGGAGGCTGTTACCCAGCTGGTATCATGCATAAAAGAAATTACCGCAACGTTCATCCAGTTTTGTATCCAACTAAGCGTTAGTTTTATCGTGTTACCTATCTACCAGATTTAATTCACCGATTTTCAGAAATCTGTAAATCAAAATTCAAAGTCTAAAGCCGCAATATAATAAAACATAAAAATTATGACTACCAAAAATATTTGAGTTTTAGTATTTCATTATATTAAATATAGCTTGTTTAATTACTGACTCTTTTTAGTCTATATATATAAAAGGCAAACCTGACTGATTCATCTATCAACGCACAGCCGAAACTACTAAACGGATTTCGCTTAAATTTGGCATACAGACAGTTGTAATGACGGAGGCATCCGTTAAGAAACGATTTTTGAAAATGCGCCACTTAAGGGGGTAAAAAGGGTTAAGGTTTGTATGGAAGTCCGTCATTTTTAGAGCTAGAAGCCTGAAACTTTGTTTTTAGGGTAACAATTAGAAATAAACAATTACGTATCCTAGGTTTTTTGAAAATTCAACCCATAAGGGGTTGACAGTTTGTATGGGGAAACAAGATTAGTTTTCTCACCGAAAAAATGACTACAGAAACTCTTTATATTAAAGGAAAAGTGGAAGAACATACTGTCGTCCCCATTATAGATGATGGCGCCCGTTTGTTTCGTGCTCTTTCATTTTTAATGTACGGAACCCAGGAAAATGCGATGGTGGTGCATTCACAAATTGTTTAGGTTTTCAGATATGACCCACGACAGACATGGCGATAATTATTCAACAGCAAATGAATATTAAGCCGATATGTTAAAAAATGAAACTTACGGTGGACTTTGTGAATTGGTAGCTGCAGGATTAATATTTCCGTTTTGCTTTGAATTATATCGGAACGGTCTGCACGATTGCTATGCGATTACGATTTAGCCATGATTTATCTAATGGACATTTTGACGCCTATCTGGCTATTGTTACGAAGAAAATTACACAGCGTTGCATGGAGGTACCTGTCGAAGAGCGTGATCCTTTTTCAGAGCTTGACCATTTAACTGTTACATCTTTTGTAAACAGTGAATTATCATCTCCAACCAGCGGAACAGATCAATCTGTATAGTCGACATTACAATATGAAAAAAAGGAAAATAAACGAAAGTCGAGATTTACTAATTACACAAGAAAAAGTCAATTAAAAAGTGCACAAGAACGATATAGGCAGAACAAGCCAGATTCAAATCGTAAAGCTGTGTCCGCTTATCAGAAAAATCCCGATGTACACAGGCAAGCTGTTACAAATTACCAAAGTGCGAATCCACAAGTGCATAGAGCAATTCAGTCACGGTATGAGGAAAAGATTGCATTGCGTTTATGGAGAAAAAAGGTTCATTACTCTATGGAGTAAGACCCTGATATTGCTTATAGAACTGACAGCAGTGTAGCCTTGGGTTCTATGACATACAAGTGTCAGTGGTGCAATGCGCTGAAATGGAAGGATGAGACACCTGGTATGTGTTGCAGCGCTGGAAAAGTGCAATTTGATCGGTTGAAAGAACTGCCTGAATCACTCTTTAGTTTGTTTGTTTCAGATGACTTTTGGTGGTAAACAGGTAACAGCAGATGGGTTTTCACCGACTTTTAAAGTACAAGGCTAGGTCTACCATTTAATGGAAGTATATTACAGAAGCCGAACATGACGCTCAGTACCTTCAAATATATTTTGTGTGAAGATGATCGATAGCACAGATTCGATGTTCTAAATTTCCTAACTTAAAGCCAAATTTTATCAAACAATTGCAGAATATGCTGCATCAAGAACCCGTATATAAAATATCTGAAAAGCGCCATTGATAAAGCCCTCCTTCAGAGTCATACAGTTGTCATACATGCTGATAAAAACCACCAGAAGAACATAGAGGTAGCAACAATCACCAACTACAAATGAAGTGGCTTTAGTGTTAGTGGATCAACAATTTGATCGAAGGACATCATCCTCGAGAGCCGAAGTAATCACTTCAGCGTATTAGTGAGATACATCGAGCGTATGATGCGCTACAGTATCCATTGATGTTTTGCTGGGGGATGATGGGTATTCGATCAACATACCGTGGTTCGAAACACCCAAAAACAACGGCAAGTCGGGAATAACACTACTAAACCCGTTTTGCTATATTATCAGAATGTACGGGGACTGAGAACAAAACAGCAGATTTTTATACCGGTTTTTGGATTCTTCGTGCGATCTGTTTGCTATTACAGAGACAGGTCTCAATAGTTCAATACATAACGGTGAACTTTCCGCCAAACTACACAATACTGCGATGTGATCGAGCAGATGGTCCGCCAAGGAGGCGTCCTTTAGCTGCATCTTCCAGACTGGATTCGAAACGCGTTTCCGTAGCTAATGTGGACGCGACCTTATTTGAGATTGTTTGTGCAACGTGCACCGTAGCGAAAAATGTTTATTCTTTTGTTGTGTTGTTTATATACCGCCAAAATGTGATGTTAAAGAATATATGTATTTATTTCATTTGATAGAAAAGGAATGTACTAAAAAGTGTTAGTGATCGGAGATTTTAACATGCCTTCTTCGACATTAGAAATAAAAAACTATTTTGGGTATGTTACAGCATATTGTGGATTTCGTCAGGTAAATGAAGTGCTTAATATAAACTTTGCCGGTAAGTGACGTGGAGGTATCACTGTCTGGTGAGTTTTTAGTTAATATTGACGAGCAGCACCTACCTCTGACCATAAAAATCATGGCAGTGGACGCGAGGAGTGGGCGATCCTCTTTCAGTATGACTGATAATAAACCGAATAATAATAATATATTAATTGAAAGCTCTAGATGGAATTTTAGGAAATGTGACTTTTTCGAATTATATCATTTATTAAATTCAATTGACTGGAGTTCGTTATATCTGTTAGAGGATGCTAAACCCTCCTTGTCTTATTTCTATGATAATGTAACAAATGTGATTAGTAAATGTGTGCCTTTGAAAAAACGTAAATTAAGTAATTATAGTGCGAAGTATACTTACCCTGATTGGTATACGACTGATTTAATATTAGATATAAGGCTCAAATGGAAATATCATAAATTATTTAAAATAACGGGATCTCGAACGGATTATGAATCTTTTTCACGGTATCGTGCAGTAGTTAAAAATAAAATAAGATGTGCTTACGAGGCATATCAGTGTAGGGTACAAAATAATATAAAAGAGGATCCAAAAGCTTTTGAATTTCGTTAGAGTAAACAGTCCAAACTTAATAGAACTCAAATTACTAAAGACGGGCAAGTGATCAGGGACTGTGCAGTATTTCGCTTCATATTTTCATTCGATATAGTAAGGAGCGGCGTTAGATCCGAGAGAAGCGGAGCGGTAGCCGCACAAGCGTTGAGCTACGTGACGAGCTCAACACGCGTTCATATCGGGCGGATAAACGTGCGAGATGTTCGAGGCGCCCTCACACATCTTAAGCCCAAAAGTCCGTGGGTCCGGATGGGATACCACCGTTCATTTTAACTGCCGTGCGGTGTTTGTTGTCTCTCTTACATATTTTAACTTATGTCTAAAAGAAGGTTACTACCCGGACATTTGGAAAGTGACCCGAGTGATTCCTGTTTTAAAAGGAGGATCGGGTTCCAAGGTGGATGAATATCGACCGGTAGCCGTATTGTCTGCAGTCGCTAAGGTATTCGAGTCGATTATTTATAAATATCTTTATAATCAAGTGTACTCGCAGCTTACCGAGGCTCAGCATGGTTTTCGTTCAGGTCGAAGTACGGGGAGTAATTTAATGTCTTTATGAATTATGTGGCGCCAGTAGTAGATGCTGGGAGCCAGGTTGACACCGCATATTTTGATTTTCAAAAAGCCTTTGATACCGTTGATAACGATATCTTGTTGGTAAAGTTTGCCGAGTTAGGTTTTACACCTAGCTTACTAGATTTTTTTGCAAATTATCTGAGTGGGCGTAGACAATACGTGGATTTTGGAGGTTATGAATCGCAACCGTACTGTATTTATTCTGGAGTGAGTCAAGGGAGCAATCTCGGTCCTTTATCATTTATGTTAATGGTCAATGATCTTCCTACGGTCATTGAGAAGGCGCAGTGCTTGCTATTTGCAGACGATCTTAAAATTTTATTGAAAATAAACAATGCTTCTGACTGTCAAAGTTTACAAGGGACATTGACAGAGTGGCACGGTGGGGTATGGAAAACAAATTGAACTTAAATGTGAATAAATGTTGTGTCATGAGTTATGGTCGTGCAAAGCCCCTCATAATTATGCTTATCAAATGAACGGCCTCGTAATCCCTCGAGTTACATATTAGAGACTTAGGCGTCGAGATGGTCGGAACTTAATTTTCGTAATCACATCATCAATATTTGTAAAAATCTTTTAGGAATCTTGGTTTTATCTTAAGGCAGTGCAGGATTTTCGGAATTTACTTACTATTAGAATTTTATATAATGCTCTCGTGAAGTCAACTTGAAACGAATGCTATTATTTGGAATCCACATGAAAGCAAATATAGTGTCATGATCGAAAAATTCAAAATAAATTTACGATTTTATATTTCAAGCAGTACGGAATCTATCCTAGTTTTCCACTGATGTATCCGAGTCTATTTGTACTGGGTATGGTCGGTTACAGCCGCCTGAGTGTGAGGAGACATCGCGCTTATTAAATATGTGTGGAACGTATTACGTGGATGGATACATCACCCAGATGTGCTCGCTGCGCTAAAGCTACGTGTACCTGATAATTACGTGTGTTCTCGTCGCCGCGCCCGTTGCTCCTCGTGCCCACTCTAGGACGAAGTTGCTTCAGAATGCACCATTGACATACACTACGTTAATATCATCTCACAGGATATTGACGTATTTACATGCAGTCAGACGAAGTTCACAATAGCAGCATACAAATGCGTTGAAAATTGTAATTTTTTTTAATTAGTGTTTTATTTTTAATCATGTTAATATTATTATTCATTATTTTATAGTCATTATTTATTAGTCAGTATTTTCTTATATTTAAGTTAGTTATAGCATCGCATTGGTTAATATAACTGTAATGATGTTATAATTATGTAATAAATAAATAAATAAAATAAATACCACAACGCGATCCCACAACTAAGTTGCCGCTTAATAAAACTGTCTCTTCTGCAAGTTTCTATTCGTATAGAATAATGATTAAAGAAGGAGAAGATAAATATTTAGTCAAATATCGTGCCCTTTTAGTCAATATTTGGTGGACGAATACGCCAAAATAGAAACAGAGAGATTAAATTATATCAAAAATAATCAAGCCAAATTACGTGCTGATAGTTACATCCTTTTAAAAGATGCTTTGATTGGACGACAAGACGCAGAAGCCAACCATCTAGGACAAATGGTTGTCCTTCCAACATCTTTTACGGGGGGACCTAGGTATATGCACGAAAGAACACAGGACGCTATTACCTATGTTAGGAATTACGGCCAGCCTGATCTTTTTATCACTTTCACATGCAATCCTCGCCGGGACGAGATAAAAGAGCAATTGCTTCAAGGACAACAATCTCATGATAGACACGATATAATTTCGAGGCTGTTTTGGACTAAAGGTGAAAAAGATCATGAACTTATTGACAAAGGGCAAAATATTTGGTGAAGTGCGATGCTATATGTACTCAACGGAATGGCAAACAGGTCTTCCACATATTAATATTCTTTTATGGCTTCACAAACATATTACTCCGGATGAAATAAATAATATAATTTGTGCTGAAATACCGGATCCCAAACGTGACCCAGAGCTTCACGAAATCGTTAAATGTAATATAATACATTGTTCATGTGGAAATTTAAATTGAAAGTCACCATGTATGAAAGATAACATGTGCAGTAAACGATACCCCAGGGCTCTCATAAGGGAAACTCAAACTGGTGAAGACGGTTATCCGCAGTACAAGAGACGTTTACTAGATGACGGTGGGTTGTCTGTTGATATCAAAGGCACAACCATAGATAATCGCTGGGTAGTCCCTTGTAATCTAGTATTATTAAAAACATTTAACGCTCACATAAATGTGGAATATTGTCATTCGGTGAAATCAATATAATACGACGTACGTCTGTAAATATGTAAATAAAGGTTGAGACCAGGCATCGTTTGCTTTAGAGAATGAGAAGGATGAGGTTGAAACCTACACTAGTGGAAGATATATAAATTCATCAGAGCAGTATGACGAATCCTTGAATTCCCATTCATGAGCGTTTCTCTCCGTAGTCCACCTCGCTTTTCATTTGGAAAATGGGCAAAGAGTTTAATTTAATGAGCAAAATCTGAGTCAAAGAGTAAATAGTCCTTCAACAACCACACTCCTATCCTTTTTCGATTTGTGTAAAGTGGATAACTTTGCAAAAACATTGCTCTACCTAGAAGTACCTGCATACTACATTTGGGATAAAAGAAAGTTCCAAAGGAAAAGAGAGGAGCAATCGTTTAGGGCTCAGGGTCAAAAAGAGCACAATCTGGGCAGGGTTTATACTGTGCATTCTGAACAATACAGAATGCTATCACCTACGCATGCTTCTTCATGATATCTCTGGGCCCAATTTGTTTGAAGCGTTAAAACTGTAGATGGTCATGTATATTCTACGTTCCAATCAGCGTGCAAAGCTCGCCTTGAAGATGATCAGCATTTGTTCGCTGCAATGGAAGAGGCAGCACTTTGCCAATCACCGCAAACAATTCGGATCTTTTACGATTATTATAGTGTTCTGCCAAGTATCAGACCTTTAAGCCTTTGGGAGAAATTCAAAGAATACCTATCTGAAGATTTAAAAGGCAATTAGAAAGACAGGGAGATGTGAATGTAGAGTACATAACAGATGTGGTATTTAACAAATGCCTTTCGGTGATAGAAGATGACGTATTAGCGTTGGGTGGTCGGCTACAAAAGAGTATGGGTTACCTCAGCCAAGCAAAGAACAACAATTTGAAAATAGAGAGTTTTTAGAGACAAGTTACGACTTTGCATCATTAGAAAACACAGTTAAAATAATGAAAGATCACTGAATGTCGAACAAAAAGCAGTTTAAATCAAATTAACACAAAAATTTAATCAAATGAGGGTGGAATATTCTTTTTAGATGCTCCCGGTGGAACAGGCAAAACATTCCTCATAAATTTGCTATTAGCAAAAGTTAGAAGTACTCGCGGAATTGCTTTGGCTGTGGCTTCTTCTGGGATCGCAGCTACACTGCTTGAGGGTGGACGAACTGCTCATGCTACCTTCAAGTTACCACTCAATTTAACAACAACTGATACTCCCATTTGTAATATATCGAAACAAATATATAATGAAAAAAAATGATAGTGTAGGATGAAATAATCATGGCTCATAAGGGTGGCGTAGAGGCTTTAAACAGAACTCTACAAGATATAAAAGGAAATAAGAAGTTAATGGGTGGCTTAACGGTTTTGCTGGCTGTAAGTTAAGGCGTGTCTTAAGAGATCCACTTTATGGCCTCTAATTAAAATCCTCATGCTCTCGAAAAATATGCGGGTACACTTAGGACAAAACAGTCTGCTGGTGGATTTGCGAATCTCTTACTTGAAATCGGCAGGTGATTACCCGATAAATGACGGAATGATAACCATCCCTGATAATTTGTGCACAGTTGTATTTACGTTACAGGAGTTAATATCAAAATTTACTCAGATATTGCTCGTGTCCACGATAAGCCAATGGAATGGTTGTGTGAACGTGCCATACTAACCCCAAAAACGACCAAGCAGCGGCAATTAACGATATACTGTTAATATCTTTTGAGAGGGTAATGGTATACATGTGAGTAGACTCTGTGGTTAACACAGATGACGCAAATCTACCTTGTCAATTTCTTAATTTACTGAAACCATCGGGTCTTCCATAATAATATTCTGTGCTTGGGCACTCCTGTTATGTTGCGAAATTTAAAACCTCCTCAACTGTGCAACGGATCCAGACTAAAAGTAAAAGCGTTACATCGCAATATAGTGGAAGCCACAATTATAACTGGATGTAAGCAAGGAAACTGTATCAGTACCAAGAATTCCTTGATCCCGAATTATCTTCCCTTTGAATTCAAACGAATACAGTTTCCTCAAAGTCTGCTTTGCAATGACCATAAACAAATCACAAGGGCAGACATAAAATTTGCAGGTATAGACTTGAGAGAAAATTGTTTTCACACCCGCAATTTATGTGACTTGCTCACGCGTAAGCTCGCCCAGTAGTCTGATAATTTTGGCACACAGTAATAGATTAGTAAAAAATGTGGTGTATAAAGAAGTTTTGTAGTTTATTAGCTTTTGCCCGCGACATGAGTTATAATTGTGGCTTGTACCAGCAGACTCTTTTTCACACACGGGCGCGATATAACCGAACTCCACGCGGACGAAGTCGCGGGCAATAGCTAGTGTAGTAATATTATGAATATTTATTCATTTATATTTAGAAATATTTAGTATCTGGCTTAATACTTTAAATATCGTGTTGTTGCTTTCAGATAAAATCGAAATAAAAAATATACAAATAAAATTCTTAATCCGAAAACTAAAAACTATATTTTATTATAATAAACTGATCTATATTTATATCATAATAATAAAAAAAAATCTGCAAGCGCTTATTTAATTACTGAGTCTTTTTTAGTGTAGTAATATAATGAGTATTTAATCATTTATTTTGATGTGACGAAGCATTTGCATTTTGATTCTTAATTGAAGATAAATGTAGATGTCTATGGGCCACTGCATCCACTTACTATCAGGTGGTCTGTGTGCTTGTTTGTCACACCATTCTATAAAAAAAAAGAAACATACATCATTAAAAATTAATTTTGAACTGTTTCTTACATATACTTTACCAAAGAACAATGAATCATCTATTAAATATTTTAATACTAAATATGAAATTATATACCAAAACACCGATATATTGTCTGTTTACAATGGTTTTGCAGATAAAAAAAACGAACAAGTGTTCGGAATTAGAACTGCGATTCAGGTTGGACTATTGAGTACATAAGACACTTAGAACTAATTATTGTAAAATATAATCCGTTAAGATTTGGTTCTTATACACCATTACCCGAAAAAATACACAAAACAAAATCATGCTTACATTTAAAAAAATATGATAAGCACCGCTTTCTATGGAGTATTGTTGCTCACTTGTATCCAACTACAAGTAATCCTAATAGAGTGAATTCATACCCTCATTACTCAGAAGTTTTAATAACAGATAACATGATATTTCCTCCAAGTTTTAATGATATTAAATTATTCGAGGAAATGAATCCTAATGTGAGCGTTAACATTTATGGTTTAGATTTTAAGAAAATGTGACTGGATCGCTGTATAAATTTTTGAAAAGAAAGATATTATGGTCTAATGAAAACTATAGAAAGAGTATGTGTATAATTAGATCAAAGAGTCATCAAATATTTACTAAAAAAGTTGATAAACTTGTACTTAATAGAGATGATGACAAAAGACAAATTATGACAGATGGCTACAATACGTTACCATGGGGACACTATAAAACTGTATTTTAATAAATTTGAATGTAAACCTGTAATACTACTACTATGTACTGTATAAGTAAGTAAGAGATAAATTTATAGCTTACGTTACATGTATTATCATGTTTATAACGGGTCAGACTATAAACTCTGATTACTACTGCACCTTACTACGTCGTTTACGAGAAATAAAGAAAAACGTCGAGGAATGCTCAGAAGAAAAGTCCCTTTCATCAAGATAACGCCCGTGTTCACACGTCAGTACAGTCAATGGCTGAAATTCACAACTGTGGCTTTGAACTGTTACCGCATCCGCCGTATTCACCTGATCTGGCACCATCAGACTTCTTTCTGTTCCTAACCTAAAAAGCACTTGGGAGGTCAAAGATTTTCGACAAACGACGAGGTCAAAGCAGCTGTAGACGCATATTTTGACTCTAAGGAAGAATCATTTTT
>JAGSMP010002265.1:0-26302 GCA_029286625.1 Parnassius orleans
AAACTCTGATTACTACTGCACCTTACTACGTCGTTTACGAGAAATAAAGAAAAACGTCGAGGAATGCTCAGAAGAAAAGTCCCTTTCATCAAGATAACGCCCGTGTTCACACGTCAGTACAGTCAATGGCTGAAATTCACAACTGTGGCTTTGAACTGTTACCGCATCCGCCGTATTCACCTGATCTGGCACCATCAGACTTCTTTCTGTTCCTAACCTAAAAAGCACTTGGGAGGTCAAAGATTTTCGACAAACGACGAGGTCAAAGCAGCTGTAGACGCATATTTTGACTCTAAGGAAGAATCATTTTTTTCAACGGTCTAAATGCTTGGAGGAGGTGGCAAAGTGTATTGAACTTGATGGTGATTATGTAGAAAAATAAAAATATTACTGATTTAGTATGTGTTTATTTTCTTGGTTAGGCCAGTACTTTTCAATCCACCCTCGTATGTCAATATATTGAGGACAATGATTTGTGGATATAATTCTAAATCTCAGTGATCTCAGTTTGAAAACCATCTAGCTACTGATATTATTTTGTTAAAATTACATTTAAGAAATACAATATCAACAGACTTTTGAGATTGTATTATTTTACTATAAGTTGTAAATGAAATTGTAACATGACTTTAAAAAAACAACAGATTTTCTTTTCTGAGAAGATTTTGTATTTAAACTGGTGAATATTAGGCATTTCATCATCATCATTACAGCCATTCACAAGTCCACTGCTGAACATAGGCCTTCCCAAAGAATGCCACAAAGCACGGTCCCGAGCCACCTGCATCCATTGACTTCCTGCATGTCTTAACAGGTCGTCTCCATCTAGTGGGGTCGCTCTACACTTCGCCAGCCGGTACGAGGCTGCCACTCGAGAACCTTTCTTCCTCATTGGTTGTCGGTTCTTCCGAGCTATGGCCGGCCCATTGCCACTTTAGTTTACTAATCCGTTGGTCATGTCGATAACTCTAGTTCTACCGGATATCCTCGTTTTAAGTCTATCACGCAGAGAAACGCCAAGCAAGCCTTCTCCATAGCTCGCTGAGCAACTTTGAACTTCCTCATACGGCCAGTAGTAAAGGACCACGTGACAGATCCATAGGTCATCAGATTGACCTCTCGGTCGAAGTTGGACTTACCTAGTCGGACTATTTGTCCCAGATAAACATATTCGTCAACAACTTCGAGCTTAGTGCTCCAACAACTACCGGCATAGGTGTGACATGAACGTTAAACATGATTTTTGTTTTGTCCATGTTCATCTTAAGAACTATCCGTTGGGAGACACTATTGAGGTCAATGAGCATAGTGCTTAGCTCCTCCAGCGATTCTGCCATAAGGACTATATCCTCGGCAAATCGAAGGTGTGTGATGTACTCGCCATTGACGTTAATACGTATCCTTTCCAGTCCAGTAGCTTGAAAACGTCTTCCAATACAGCGGTGAAGAGTTTCGGGGATATTACGTCACCCTGTCTTACACCTCTCTGCAGTTGGATAGGTTTCGTACTCTGGGTCTGTACTCGGATAGCCATCGTAGCCCTACTGTACAAATATTTCAGCACTTCGATATACCGACAGTCCACTTGGCACCGCTGGAGGACTGCAGCACTGCCATTTCGACGGAATCAAAGGCTTTCTCAATCCACATACGCAAGAAAGTGGCAGATTGTACTCTTCGGTCTTCTGTACAATTTGCTGAAGGGTATGTATGTGGTCTATGGTGCTAAAGCCTTTTCGAAACCGGCTTGTTCAGGATGCTGAAAGTCGTCGAGTCTGCGTGCGAGATGATTCGTTATGACTCTCGAAAACAGCACGTAGACGCGGCTCAGAAGGGAAATCGGTCTGTGTAGTTCTTCAAAAGAGCGTTGTCGCCTTTCTTGAAGAACAAGACTACCGCACTTCTGCTCCACGACTCCGCAGTATTGCCACCATGGAGGCCGGAATTAAATAGCTTCTGAAGACTTCAAGTACCTGTTTTCCACCCACTTTCAGAAGCTCCGCTGTAATTCCATCCTTACCCGGGTACTTTTCGTGTTTAAGGTGCTGGAGAGCCATTCTAATCTCGCTCAGACTGACGTCCGTAATATCATCGGAATTAGGCATTTACAAGAGATTAAATGGAGCCTAATTTGAATATAAACATGTTTGTTTAAATATTTGTTTATATTTAAGGTGCTTCTAAAATGTTTATAACCACTGCGTATTATTCTTACTACTGCCATTGAAAAATTACGAGATATACTACGACGGTGCCTAGAGATCTTATAAGCAACAGTCAGAAACTGGCACATAGAAATGAGACGTGGGAATAAGAGACTACGTGAAACGGCGATGCAAGTTGGAATGTCGACTATAAATCTAACTTTGTGCAAACTTTGAAAATATTGATCGTTACGATTGCACGACAGTTTGATTTGAAACTTGATATTTGATTTCTTGTGCAGATATAATGGCAAGTACAAGATTTAAAAATATTATGTTCCACAAATATCTTCTCCTTATTAAAATATTTTCTTTGGTCCAAACGATAACGAAAAGGAAGGAGAGACTTAATCAAATTAATAATAATATAATGAAAGCGGTTACAGCTCCGTACAATAATTTATATAGTAGAAAAAAAATATGAACCATCATGATGTTTTTAATTATTTTCATATTTAATTGTACAATATAATATATAGTAATTAATTTTAAATAGTTTCCAGGACAGGTTTTCCAAACTAGCAGGAAATAAATTATTCCATACGGTTATTTTCTAACAGTCTTTCACCTAATTCTGACTCAGCGCCATACCGCAATGTTTCAATTAAAAGAAGAGCCATTATAGTCTATGCTACGAAAGAAATTACTTTTAAAAGTTTATTCTAAGATAACGATTTCTTATATTTATATTCAATGTGTAGTATCAACATTGAATATATTAATCTTATAGATTTTATCGTGTCTTTTTACAGAATTAAGTGATAAACGAGCGCAAAGTGGATACTGTGATCCATAAACACCAACATTTATCCTCGATTAAGAATAAAATGCAGATCCTGAGGCCAAAGGTGGAATGTCTCGTTTCCAGTAAAAATGTCTCTGGTTCTCTACTCACCATACAAACAGCAAAATTAAGCTTGCTATTCTGTGAGCATGGTGTTCAAATTTAATTATTTTTAAATTCCACCGTTTCGTTAAGTTCATTCATGAGTGGACTGCTATATTTAACATCCTGATGACATCCAGATTTAAACCGGGTTAATTTCAGCATATATTATTTTAGGTTCAATTTATTGATTGACTTTTATTTTATTTTCCTAAACATGTTTCTTTTATTTGTCAATCTTAATTAATTAAAAAACAATAATACATACTTCTTGTACTGATACATAAATATTACACGGACAGTTGTGAATCCATTAATTTCTTTCTCAGTCACGCTAATGTAAATGAATGCTAAATGGACTGCTCGTTAAATTGAATTTGAAGAATAATGAAAATGATCGCATCGTTCTTTGTGCTCATCTAACTCCTTTATTTTGAAATTTATTCAAAGTATTCGTGGAAGTACGAGTTGACACAAATATTATTGCAGATCAACACAATTAAAACATGAATTTGAAATTAGCAAAAATGTAATCATAATCATCATCAATACAGCCCTTCACAAGTCTATATCGTCGGAAAATCGAAGGTGAGTCATGTATTCGCCATTGTTGTTAATACCGTATCCTTTCCAGTCCAGTAGCTTCGTCACCCTGTCTTACACCTCTCTGCAGTTGGATAGGTTTCGTATTCTGGTTCTGTACTGGATAGCTATCGTAGCCCTACTGTACAAACACTTCAGCACTTCATTTGCCGACAGTCAACTTGGCTGCAAAGTGACTGCAGCTTCCCAAATTTCGACGAAATTAAAGGCTTCCGCATAGTCTACATACGCAAGACATAGTGGCAAATTGTACTCCTCGATCTTTTGTAAAATTTGCCGAAGGGTATGTATGTGATCTGTGGTGCTAAAACCTTTTCGAAGACCGGATTGATCGGGAGGCTGGAAGTCGTCGAGTCTGCGTGCGTGACGATTCGAAATTTCTCTCGAAAATAGCACGTAGACGCGGCTCAGACAGATTTCCTGGTCTGTAGTAGAGATATATGTATGTGTTTGTATAAATGATATAATAGAGAGCGTTGCTGCCTTTCTTGAAGAACAAGACCACCACACTACTGTTCCACGCCTCCGGTGTAGTGCCACCATGGAGGACGGAATTAAAAAGCTTCTGAAGGACTTCTAGTACCGGTTTTCCACCCGCTTTCAGTAGCTCCGCTGTAATTCCATCCTCACCCGGGGACTTGTCTTTTATAAGGTGCTGGAAAGCCATTCTTATCTGGCTCAGACTGAATAGTTACGGAAAGGACTTGCTCTTGGATCGTTACTCACACTTGAGTGTGACTCCAACGATGATCTGTACAGATTTCCATAGAACTTCTCAGTCTCTCCGAATCTATGATCTGTCGAGGTTGGTGCGTTAACCTGTATGGCCTTCAGCGAATACCTTTTTGTGATTCTGACTATAAGGTACGCAACCCTCGTCGACACACTCTCAATCTTTACAACGTTGTTAACGAAAGACTTGTGGACGATAAATCCGATACCTCCTTGGGACAGATGGTCGCCCTTCCTGTGATAGAACAAGTTGCTGGATTCGAGGATTACCGTGTCCTCCCTCTGTCTTCAGACCTCGGATAATCCCATAATATTCCAGCGCAACTTGTATATCTCTTCTTCCAGCTGCGTGCGTTATATGTTGCCAGGTCGAGTCGTCTCAGGTGGCAGCCGAACCTCCACAGGAGATTCTTAGCACCCCCTGCCCCGCCACCGTAGTCAGGGATACCGCGGCCGCCGGGGACTGGGGGCCGTCTATTCGTAACTATATTCATAGAGGTATATTGCTATAGTTTCCACGCTTGACGAGCGGGTTGGCAACCGCAGTTTTTTTATTTTATTTTGTTGTTATCAGAAAGACACTGCTACCGATCTTCTGCCTCAGTTTCCCTCTGTGCCCTCTTACGACACTCCCGGGAAGATATGGAGTAGTGGGTATTCTTAACCACCACTACACTGGGTGTAGCAAAAATTTTAAATTCAGTAATACAGACAGTGTTTTATAGACAAGCATATGTTGTGATAGTATTTTATAGTTAAACAAGAAACGATGGCGTTTTTGATATGGAAGACTTTTTTAAAGAAATCAACAGTAGAGTTATCCTGTATGCCGTATTTAAAAAGCATTATATGCTGGTAATATGAGCAAGCTTAAGGTCACTCAGCAACGTATGAAGTGGGCTATGTTCGGAGTTTTTTTGCGTGATGGTAGACTTTATATGGAGGACATCCATAGCAGAACCAGAGAAACCGACGTAATCCAATTGATCAATAAGCTGAAGTGGTAATGTGTCGGCCATTTAGTTCGAAGAACAGCCAACCGCTGGGGAAGAAAGGTTCTCGAGTGACAGTCTTGTACCGATTAGCGAAGTGTAAGACGGCCCCCAACTCGTTAGATTGACGACCTAAGACCATGCTATGTGGCGTTTTTTGGGGAAAGCCTTTGTTCAGCAGTGGATTTCTGAAGGATTGTGATGATGATAATGATGAATACCATAGACAAATATTTTTAATGCAATTATATTATATTTACCTAAGCAAAGAAAGTTTAAATAATTGATAGGCACTGTTAATTTCTTTTAGCATTTTCACGTTTTAATCAATTTTACTTCAGTTTGTAAGAATTTTGTTCAGGAGAAGGTAATCTCGTGGTCAAATTAGTATGCTTGTAATAAAGTGTCCTAATCAACATACGTTTATGAAAAGCAAGAACCCCTACCCCAAGAACGCTCACTATAAAGCCAAGAAATGACCGCAAGTTTACGGTAAACCGATTGGCTACGCTTCGGATTGTCGGCTCAGTTCTCAAACAGGAAAACTATTCATATGTCCTCTAAATATTCAGTTTCTTGAATACAGATTTAGCTTTTCATTCATATTATGTAATTTATGTATGTAAAAAGCCTCTACGATATCAGAGAATTACCTAATGCAAATAAAAGTTAAAAAAGAACACTTATCCGAAGGAGGATATTGTTGTAATTTAGTTGAATGATCAATACGATAATTTAAAAAGAGCATACACAATAGTTTACATAACAATAAAGCAAAGTATTACGAAGTAATAGTGAATATTATGTCAATGCGATGAACATGGCTGATATTTGACTTTGAATTTTGCGACGCTAAACTAAAAGATCCAAATGATTCAAGCGCTGAAAATGAATGAGAGTATATCTTCTTTACTTTTTATGCAAAGAGCTGCTTGGAGCAGTAAATCGATGATGAAAAATTTTACTGATAGAAGTTTAGAATCGTCGTATTCAAGCCGAAAGATATATAGCGAACTAGTGATACATTCACTGGATTTTGTCGAATTTTAGATCTCACTTACTCCTTTGTATAGTTTAATGTCCAAAATATAACTAAAATTTTCTTTTAAAGGCCAGAACAGTGACTACCTCGTTAGTCGTAAGTGTGACTGCTTATCATGTGGTCCCGGGTTCAAACCCTGGGTTGGACCGAAATCACTTATTTGGTTTTTCTCACAAAAATTCTCAGTAGCAGTCGGGAATCAGGAAGTTGGTGGTGTTTCACCACCATGTCTCAGTAAGCATGTAAGGCCGTTGTTTCTACGCCTGATCTAACTCCGATCGTATCGGATAGCCGTCCCATCGGTGTATGAAAATGAGGGAATCGCTCGTGCGATATAATACTGTCCTGCGCAGATGTCTAGTTTTCGTTGGGACTGGCGGCACAGAGAACAACACCAGAGTTGAATTTCCCCGCTTCCCTCAGCGCTGTTAATTGCAATTTTAAGCGGCTTTACCGTATGTTCGGCGGTTAAGAATAAACATGGTGAGGACACCAGTGTCTGAGATATTAAATATTTTGAATACACGCTCAGAATTCACGCATGCGCACTCAGCGTGAGGACGTGTGTCAATTGTACCTACCTATAATACGACATTTTAAAACAAAATGGCTCAATGTAAAAAGTGTAAGCTGTTTCTTTCACTAACGAAAGATGAAGTCATTAAGTGTTTGGGGAGTTGTGATAGTGTCTATCACAAAAAGTGTGCGTCAAAACAAATGCTTAAGAAAGAGATGTGCGAAATATGTGCCAAGAAAAATGAAGATATTCCATCATCGCAAACATTAAATTTGGATCTTAAACAGGTATCTACAGAGTCCATTTTAGAAGAAGTTAATAAAAAGTTGCAAGTGATTTATAAGATAGAAGCCAAGTTGGATAATGCTTTGGAACTCATAGATTTTTATTCTGAAAAATATCAAGAAATGGTGGAGTTCAAAGAGACAGCAGAGAAGAAGATGAAAGCTCTTGAGCATAAAAATATTTACCTTGAAAAATACAACAAGGCTTTGGAAGAAAGATTACAAGATCTAGAATTAAAAGAAAAAGAAAAAAACATTGAGATCATAGGAATAGAGAAAAAGGAGAATGAAAATACTTTAGAAATAGTGAAAAAAGTGTCTCAAATATTAAAATTATGACAGGGGATATAGAGGATGCGCGGTAGGTAAGGAAAACCGAACCAGAAGAAAGCACAGCCGATTATTGTTACGTTACGCACAAAGAAGGCCCGTGATCAATGGATTTCGGCTCGAAAGTGCGTATTTCAAATGCGCAAATTCTCGGAAATAATAGCGATCAGTTAATATATATAAATAAACATTTACTACAGAGTATAAGCGTCAGCTTTTTGGGAACCAAAAACTTAAATCTTATTTCAAATATATTTGGATTCAGAATATGAACATACTAGTTAAAAAACGACAATGAAAAATATTTAAAATAAGTTCTGAAAGTGACATAAACAAAATGTTACCGAGCAATAAATAAAGTTGGCAAGGCTGTGCTAAGGCCGTGCGCACACACCTCGTTATGTTTTATACTTAAAATTCACACCTATACAACAATTACCACCGAAATCGACTTTATAAGGTATAAGGACCTGACACAATGGAGTGAATCTCAACCTGCAAATGGGATACATATACTGCATCTAAATATAAGATCTTTAAGAAAAAATTTCAATAAATTGCTGGTCTTGTTAGAGCATATCAAATATAATATACATATGATAGTACTAAGTGAGATAAATATTAAGAGAGAAGAACTAGGTCTTTGTAATATAAATGGATATATACCTCATGCTAATACAAGGGAAATTTCAAGAGGAGGGCTACTTATTTATATAAAGGAACATCTAAACTTTTCTTCACAAACAATCAACACTCACGTGGCAGAATTAATTCATGGAAATTTGACGATCGGAAAAAGGACTTTTCATATTTTTTGCATCTATAGACCACCTGCGAAAAATAAATATAGTTTTATTGAGTGCCTAAGTACACTAATAAAGGAAAGAATATGGGCTCAAGAAGATATTATTGTCATAGGAGACATTAACATCGATATTTATAATAATAAGTGTAATCAAATAATTTAAAATGATAAACTAACTTTTTTGAACACGACCTACACTGTGCAGTGCCTAGTTCAGAAATAACACGAGAAGTAGTCAACGGACGGCACGAGCGGTCATGCATTGACCATCTGTGGGTGCGAGCGAGACCGGGTGACACTACATCTGTGTCCTACGTAATTGACTGTCATGTATCCGATCATCATATTGTTGGCATTACGTTAGGTGTATCGGGATCGCAAAGCGAAGTGAATGTGGTAAAACGGTAAATAAATGTAAACAAGTAATTAGTGATAAATTGTAGGGTAAAGTTGGACGAATATGATTGGTCCCAGCTTTTAGATTTATCTTGCCCAACGTTATTGTATGAGAAGTTACGTTTAGTGTTTGAAAATATTTATAATGAGTAAAGGTCAATATTGTAGTAACTAATAAACGATTAACGCAGCCATGGATAAACGGTAAGATGAATAATTTAATTTTAAAAGGATTCTTTATTTAGGGCGTGGAAAGCGTCGCCAAAAATATGAATAAGCGTTTAGAATACACGAGATTTAGAAATATAGTAAATAAAATTATAAATGACGCCAGAAACAAGTACAGACAAAAACAAATAAAGGATTGTAATGGTGATAGCAGAAAAATATGGTCTAATATTAATACATGGTTAGGAAGAACTAAGGCAGATTTGGATTTAGTAACTAAGAAGTACTTGGGTAAAATGATAGTTTATATAATATTTGCACAAAATTTTCTAAATCATTACAAGAAATAATAGACATTAAACATAGTTGTAATTTAACATTTTAGATAGAAACATGTACGTTAAACAAAGCGCGGTGTCTTTTAGGTTTAAGAGAGTGAAATCATGTGACATAGAAAAATAATGATATATTGCACCATAAAAGCACCAGGTTTGGACGGGATTAGGGTGAAAGATTTAAAGTTAGTAAAGAAAAAAAATAAGTCCATACTGGCCCATTTTGTTAATATGTGCTTGTCAAAAGGTGTTTATCCTGATTTATTAAAGAAATCAATCATTCGTCCCATATTTAAGCACGGAGTCATTTAGATTTCAGTAATTACCGGCCAATTGCCATTTTATCATCTGTCAATAAGATTGCTGAGAAGGTGGTTGTAGACCAAATAACCGACTTTTGGAACAGCATAGTATATTATCAGAGGCACAACTTTGGATTTAGAAATCGTAGTACAGTTTCCGCACTTACCTATTTTCAGATACAGTTGATGAATATTTAAATGATGGAAAACAGGTTATGGTCCTGTTTATTGATTATAAAAAGCCTTTGACACTTTGGACCATAATATTGTTATTGCAAGCGATGGAGGAGTGTGGAATCAGGGGCCTACAAATAACTTTTTCGTAGCTATCTATCTAACAGGACGCTTCGTACTGTAGTGGACGGCGTTATGGGAGAGAGAGGCCAGTAGTATTAGCTTGGGTGCACGACTGGTTCTATTTACGGTCCTGTGGGTTATATTATGCATGTAAATAGTGTATCTAATGTAATAAAAATTGTCAAGTGTTTATGTATGCGGATGACATGTGCTTGCTATTTGCCTCTAAAGAAACAAAAGAAATGCAAAATAATATACAAAGTGACTTTGAGAATATAATAAAATGGGCCCATGATAATGGCATAATCCTTAATTTTAACAAAACAAAATGCATGCATATACACTCTCCATACAATGCTGCAGCGAAAAACACCACATTGAATGAGATAGCTGTTGTGGGCTACTGTTTGAGAGTGCTTACATAATAATAAAATTAATAGTAAATGTAAAGAAATTGAATTTGTCGATAAGTTTAAGTATTTAGGACTGGTTGATAAAAACTTTAATTGGAAACCTTAAATAACAGATGTATGTACAAGGCTGTCGGCGATATTAGGTAAATTTTATTATTTAAACTACATTTTGAACAAAAATTTATGTACCTTCTATACTATGCTTTGGTGGATTGCCTCATAACTTATGGACTTGGAGTATATGGTCGCACTTTTGCTTCTTATATAAAGGACATTAAAAATTTACGAGACAAGATTCCTAAAATATCTTGTAAATGAAAAAGTTAAAGAAAAATTGTAAGAAAGATTATAATAAGTTATTCTCTATTTGTAAAATTTTACCGGTAGAACACAAAGTTAACATGTTATTAGTTTTGGAAAACATTAATAAAAATCATTATAAAGAAAAATTGTATAATAAATATAGAACCAGGAAAGTTAGAAGGAAATTAATTGAGCCTAGTGTTATAAACTACTATGGTAAAGATGTACAAAATATTTAATACCAAAGCTTCTTAATGAAATAGACTGGCTAAGGCAGGGTAGACCTGATCGTAAATTTACAAATAAAAGAAACTTAAAATTATTTTTGGAAAAACATGATAGCGTATTTGACAATTTGTAAAACTGATATTCGTCTGTAATATTTGAAAAATATATACGGGTTATTATTAAATTTCTATTTGGTTGCAATGTTATGTGAGTGAGATGTTATAGAATATAGAAATAATAGTGTTTATATTTAGAATTTCTATTTTTTTTTTACATTATGTGGTGGTGTACTTATTTAATTATGTAATAGGATACAAGAGTGCATTTATTCGCCAACAAACTGTCTTTACAGTTTACTGATTATATTATTATGTACTGTTTTGTAAAGATAAGCAAATAAATAAAAAAAAAAAAAAAGAAGTGAGAGGACCCAGATGTGAGACGTAAATGGCTATATCTTTACTTTTTATATTTATTTGATAATATAAAATAATATATATAAATCAATATTTTTATATAATTCAATTCGTCGACTTTGGAAAAAAATTAAAAAGGTTAATTGAAATACAACGATAATTTTTTAACGCTAAACAAAATATTCCGTTTGTTTTCATTCAATATGAATCGCCTCTACCACAGCCATTTCCATACCGTGTGGAGTAAAGTCAAAACGAATTTCCCTCTTATTTCTAGACTCCTGACTTTGTTTTATTATCGTTTCGACGAGAATGACATCGTTAGATATCTTATATTGGATTGTGAAAAACTAATGATACGTTCCCACATATGACATTTTCAACGAGCTTATCTTTTATGACTTACTATGACTGGAATAATTATAATGATAGTTTTATTTGAAAATAATTGTGCAGTTAAAAAGTTTTTTCTACTTGTTCTGGATGTGTTTGTCTATTGGTAACTCAGCAGTCAGAATTACGAACTATTGATTGATTTATTTATTTATAATTTATTGTACAATTTAATAAAAATGATTACATTATTGCCTTTTGGCATTATCTCTCAGTCAACGTGTGTAAAATAATGTGAGAGGTGCCAAAAATAAAAAGAACACAAAAATAAATAGAAACAACTAGTATTAAACATATTTATATAATTAAGAACACTAGACTAATATTATATATGTCAACAGAAATAGGTAACACTTATACACTATAAAATCTACATACACACAAAACATATTTAATTGATTTATCAGTTCTGAGTATGAATGATTCTTAAATAAGCAAATTTTGTATGTTATTAAATTTTGGGTCTACATTGCTTGTTAATTTCTTTCGGGACACAAAATTAGGCCTATATTAAAGTGAAAATAAAAGTAAGACGCGATAGAAAATAAGACTTCTGTTGAGAAATGCCAGCAAGAATCTCGTGGATAATTTATATCGGAGCTTGCTAGCGCAAGTGAATAAGTTCGATCGCCGTTTGCCACCTTTACTTGAAGAATACAAGCGGGGTTGTTTTCATTAAGTAAAGGTGACAAAAACGAGTCTTTCTACTGATAAGTCGGTGCTGAGGTCCATGAAAATCGATCTCTCGATTAAAAATAAAAATGCACATGCTTTCACAGGCCTGAAAACTTGACATTTGGTGGAATTCAGTGCAATGAAACTTATCCAGTTCTGGTAACTCACCATAGGCAATACAGCAGCATCACGCTATTTGACGCTGACATTCTGTGCGATCGTGGTCTTTCACTGGTCGAGCTAACTACGTACGCAGGGCTTCCCATTACCTGACGTTCCACACATTTAATGCTACTTGTGGTTGCATGCCTTAAAACAAAGACATTTTTCTATAATCGTGATGTATTTTTATGTTGTCACTACATAGTATATAATAAAAGATCGCCCTGCAGTTTGCTTTCCGGTACACCTCGTGCCACTAGAGAACTTTTAAACTTTCTCTGTTGGTCGTCAGTTCTTCGAACTATATATAAGTCGGTCAATTGCCACTTCAGCTTACTGATCCGTTAGGCTATGTCAGTTACTCTTGTTCTACTGCGGATATTATAGTTCCAGTTTCTATGACGTAGGAAATTCTAAACATATGCCATTATATATACCATCAGTATAATATAAATTCGGTCAGTAAGATTTACTACTACTATATCTTACTGACCGAATTTAACTATCATCACACGGTCAGCAGTAAAGGACGACGATTTAGTTTCTATATTTTAACACTGACAACACGTACTTTTTGAACGCTTATGGCAGCGCTGTCATCGCGCTACAAGTGTAAAACGAATCGAAGCCGAAATCACGCTATCGAAGTTTTCGAACGACACTGATATATAGAACAGGCTCCGTATTACCACACGGAATTCTAGCTGCTCCCCGGGCTGAATACCTTGCCTGGCATGAAATCTGTGCTTTTCGTGCCACTTTTAAGATTTTAAAGAATACTCGGTGAAAAGCCACTTTAGTTAACTGATCTCCCAGGCTATGCCATTAACTTTGTTCTTCTTCTTCTTTCAACTTATTACTTCATTTAAAAAGTTACAGAAATATGTAACAAAAAATTAATGTATTAAACAAATGAAAACCTATAAAATTTAAACCAAATAGTTGTAAGATTGTTGGAAAAACTTACATAAAAATGTAATTAAAGGTTTACACTGATCCCAGCAGGTACTCGTATCAGTGTAAACCTTTAGGCAGGTACACACAAAGTAAATTCGAATTGTAAATTAATATAAATTAAGCAACTCTATTTATAACACAACTCAACAAGTAGATAGATAATTTATTACCGTCTAGGTAGAAATGTCCAAAAATCCTA
This sequence comes from Parnassius orleans, assembly GCA_029286625.1. Lineage (NCBI taxonomy): Eukaryota > Metazoa > Arthropoda > Insecta > Lepidoptera > Papilionidae > Parnassius > Parnassius orleans. The sequence goes on from JAGSMP010002265.1 coordinate 13,640, forward strand.
CTTCTTGTAGTAGTAAGCTTGACTTTAATTTCGTTATACGCGAGTAAATGAAGTTAGTACCAATCTAATTGTTAATTGCGATTTTAAGTGCTATAAGTTTTCTTTTGCTTCTACAATAAGTCAAGGGCCTTTTTTCAACTACTCAATTAAACTAGCTTAATTAAGTAGCTGAAAATTTAAATTAGGCCATAGTAAAAAGGTCTAAAATCCTATTTTTCGGGGTAGAGTTTGTCTTTAATTTCATTACAAGCGAGTAAGGGGACAATTTCGATCTCTCGTCAATATAAATAACTGATAAATTCAACTTCAATTGCTATTATAAAATAAAGTTACATATCGTGAGTACATCGACATGACAAAGAAATCAAGTAAATATTTTGAGGGCATGTGAAGACCATCTGCTAGCACTAGAATAGCTTTGACACTTTTTTCTACTCTATGAAAAAATACTATAGTCTTTTCGTTATAGCATGGTGCGGGTGACAGCTTACACTTTTGGCGTGTCTAGAGATGGAACATTGTTAAAACGATTTAAAAAAGGCGATTAACGATACACAAAGCAAAGCAAAAACTATCGATTAACTATCGATATAAAAATTAAATCCGAAACATATATTTCTTTATACTCTACAATGCATGTAAAATTAAGTTAAAGTTTAATACAAATTATGACATAATAGTTACATAATAGCTGTTTCCGGACCTCACCCGCTTGGTATTTATTACGATTGGATTTCATGGGTTTTAATTTTTATGCGCGGAATCCTATTTTTTTTTCTAAAATAAAATTAGCCTGTGTTACTCCTTATAACATCAGCTATCTGTCAGTGCCAGCTATAAGCCGGAACAAACAGACAGTAAGACAAACATTTTAAAAACATTTTGTTTTTGTGTTTTTGTTAAAAATACCGTATATACTTTCATATGTATTTAGTAAAAGGCTGTTATTTTGATATTACAAACTGACAATTTAATGTATAGATTATACTATGTATTCATTTGAAAATAACATTCATCTTCTATTTCATGTTGATTGACACATTCATATTGACATTTAAACAAATAAAATGGCTGCAAGCATACTGTAATTTTCAGTACAGCGTAGACTGCACCGGCAGCTTTTCAAGGTACGAGTACTAGCGCCTTTTGATATATGTGCATTAGTTTTGCCAGGTCCAATGGGGGACGTAAGGTAAAAATAATCGAGAATTTGGTTTATAAATCTAATGAAATAAAAATAAAAAATAGGTTTTTTGTAGCCATTTTGGCCGCCATGAGTTATGATAAAGTCTTTTTGACACAATGCGTAATTTGCTTTATAATTAATTTTTTTGCCTGAGCTGACCAACGAATAATTTATCGCCCATGCATCGGGAATACTTCATATTCGTCTATGTGAGTTTTGTTTACGTAAATCAGAATTTGTTGAACGATTAGTTCCAATTCCAATGATATTAAATTTATTAGATAATAGTTCCAATGATTTTTATATATTTGATTTATTTCAAAACCGATTTTTGATAGTCTGTGGTTGTTCGTTATGGCATGGCATAGTTTAGCAGCATCACTTTCGTAAGTGGGCGGTACCGTTCATGAAGTACAAAAATATCTGTATGACAGTTTATCTAAAAATACGAAACTTCATAGGCGTGATCTGTCACCCGCACCATGCTATAACGCAAAAACTATAACAATTAGTATAAAATTACTTCAACACGTTGTGGTCGATATTTCACGCATTTGAACCGCCCACTGTTTGCTTCGTTGTTCGTAATGTGTCGTCTTCCATCCGATTACAATCTTGGCGTCTTCAAAGTACTAGTAAATAGGCTTTTGTTAGGCTAGGTGAGTGCCGAGATGGTAAATCTAGGATTTGAAACACCACTAACACCAACGGTGGTAGAGCCACGTGGCAGCTTTGCTGTTGCATATGGGCCGGCTCGAGCCGGGTTGGTACCACGACCTCACAGAATACCGGCGTGAAGTGGAAGCTCTGCTTCTGCGTTTCGTCGTACGTCGTACCCAGGAGGTACCAGCACCACTGGAGAATCCGTCGCTGAGTATCCGACCAAGCTACTCCACTCCTGAGCGTGGGTGCGGGCTGTCCCGCGTATTCGGGGTGGGAGCAAATTCCGCTCAAAACAATAACTGCTTGGGGCAAGCTGAGCAACAAATACTTCGTATCTCTCTCCTACCGGGGTACAAATTGGAACCCTTTGTACCTCAGGCTGGAGTTCGTATACGTCAGAGGACATCTGTTCTCAAGCCTCAGCAGTCTTGAAGGTTCGGACCTGTCCATCCTTTGCTACGCGTAGACAGCGACGACCATCTGCGCGTCTACGGGTGCCTCTATAGGTCCCATAGCGGTAATGCCCAAACAGACCGACTCATCGACCACGTCCAAATGGCTACAGATTCCTTGCTACAACAGGTCCCATCCGCAGAGATCGTGCGATTTTAACGCCCACCACGCCGAATGGCTCGGTTCACGTCAAACCGATCATGCGGGGATATCTGTTCATGATTTTGCCTTGGCATATGGTCTGACACAACTGGTTACTACGTCTACGCGGATTCCAGATGTGAAGGATCATGCACCTTCCCTGTTGGACCTTCTGCTGACCTCTCATTCGGACAGATATCAGGTCTCCGTCGACGCCCCTCTTGGCTCCTCGGACCATTGTCTAGTCCGGAGTATGTTGTGCCACTCACGCTGAAATCGCGGTTGCTTTCTGCAGGCTGCCGCCGTGTTTGGCATTATAGGTCGGCCGATTGGGATGGGATGCGGTCTTTCTTTGCATCCTACCCTTGGGGGCGGGTTTGCTTCTCGCCGGACCAACCCAACGTTGTTGCTAATTCTGTTGCTGATGTAGTATTTCAAAGTATGGAACTTTTTATTCCTTCCTCTGTGGTGCCCATCGGAGGCAGATCTCAGCCATGGTTTAGTCGCTCCTGTAAAGCATCACACACAAGCATTAGTGCTACCGGGCCTGGGCTGACGCATCAACGTCCGGGATGTAAACACCAGTACCCAAAAAGTATAATTCCGCCTCAGGTGCTTCAAAAGTCATTGCCAAGGCAAAGTCAGAGCATATAGGCAGAATTGGCGAGAAACTAGTTCGCCTTCCTTCGCGAACACGTGCATTCTGGTCTCTCGCCAACGCGCTGTCCAAGGAACTGTCAGCCATCTCTTCCATCTCAGCACAGGAGGACGACTCACTGGCCCATGCCGCAAAGAAAAAGCCGATCTGCTGGCTCTTTCTTTGCGTTCCATTCGACTCCCGATGACGGGGGATGTGCGATTCACACAGAGCTCGGTTTGCAAAGCACTCCTCTCCCTGGACATCCACAAGTCGAGTGGGTCTGACGGATTCCCCCCAATTGTGCTGAGGCATGTGCTCCGGAGTTGGCAACGGTTCTAACGTCTTTACCGGTACTCCTAGTCCCTAGGCGTAATCCCGAAAACATGGAAGACGGCTTTTGTCACACGATCCTAAAAGGCGACCACTCAGACCCGTCTAACTATAGGCCTATCGCCATCACCTCCTTGTTCTCCAAAATTATGGAATCCGTTATAAACTGCCAGCTCATGTGGTACCTTGAGGATCACCAGCTGATTAGTGCCGCCAATACGGTTTCCGTTGGGGTCGATCAGCTGGTGATCTTCTGGTCTACCTGACTCATAGATGGGCGGAGGCAGTAGAGTCAAGGGGCATTGGCTGTTAGTTTGGACATTGCGAGGCCTTCGATCAGGTTTGGCACAAATTGCTTCTTTCGAGCTCCTTCCTATAGGCTTCCCGAGAAATTGTGTTGGTTCACCAGCTTTCTTGCAGATTGCTACAAGCCTATTAATGCTGGTGTTACACAAGGCTGCGTGCTATCACCAACGCTGTTTTCTGCATATCAATGATATGTTGAGATGCGGTACATTCATTGCTATGCGCGGACAGCACTGGTGATGCTCTATAAACCGGCCGTGTCAATATTTCTCGGAAAACGTCGCCGACCGGAACAAGCTTGTGTCTGAAGTTGAGTCTTTGCTGAACAAAGTCTCGGATTGAGGTGAACTAAATCAAGTCCAGTTTAATCCCCAGAAGACACAAGGTTGCGCGTTTACCGCTAAAAAGAACCCTTTGTCGTATCTCCCCAGTTTCAAGGCACTCCCTTGTTGCCTCAGTCAGTAGGATCCTCGGCGTCGACATATTGAGTGACGTTCAGTTTCGTCGACACACCGCCTGCAACTTTACAAAGCGCAGGTTCGGCCTCACATGGTACTTTTCCATCTCTGGGCTGGGGCTCCCCAGTGCCAGCTCCTTCCTTGACCGCATCCAGCGCAGAACTCAGAATCGTCGACGACCAGTCCTTGCCTATCGGCTCGATTCACTGGCGCTGCGAGGAGATGTTGCACCCCTTTGCATTTTCTTTCGCATTTACCACGGATTAATCCCAAATTTCACGAACGCACATCGCGGCAAAACGATACCATCCACACCATCTGGATGCTTGGCGGTCCACCACTGTACGTTTCACTAGGAGTTTTCTTCCGCGTACGACCTCTCTGTGGAATAATTTACCATCGGCGATTTTTCCGGACCGATACGACTTAGGGACATTCAAAAAAAGAGCTTACTCCTTTTTAAAAGCCCGTAACGCATCTGCAATTCCCTTGGTGTTGCAGTTGCTCATGGGCGGCAGTAGTCACTTAACATCAGGTGAGCCGTATGCTCGTTTGCCTCCTCTCCTATAAAAAAAAACACTCACAACAAGGTCAGATTGAAGTTAAGCGGGCTTATAAAAATTAAAAAAAGATACAGTCGATATAGTAACTGCTGAACAAACTTACAATGATCCTGATGGTAAACCAACTTCAAACTAAAAAAAAAAACTTTAGATGTGTTGTCTCTCTGATGTTATTTTTCTAAAATAGAAGTAGTCTTAGTTACACCTTACAATAGCAGCTATCGGGCAGTGAAAGTTTCGTCAAAATCGATTCAGTCATTTTGAAAATTAGCCGGAAGAAACAGACAGACAGACAAATTTTAAAAAATTCATTGTGTAACGCATACGCATACGCAAGAACGCCCACTAGACCCTTCCGTCACCGACCAATACTGTGACGTGCCATAACCGGATCGACAGCCCTGGTGAGTAGAAAACCAGAGACCATTTTAACTGGATCCGAGGCATTCCACCCTAGTCCTCAGGGGAAACAACACATCTACGTTTTGATTTGTAATTGAGGATAGATATATATGTCTATGGGCCACATCATCCACTTACCATCAGGTGGACTGTGTGCTTGTTTGTCACCCTTATTCCATAAAAAATGATTATGATGATTTAGTACTTGTTGGTTTTGTATATTTTGTTTCTATTTTTACTTTGTTAATGGATTAAATGACTATTATTTTAATATTAAAAAACATATAAGACCGTTAAGATATATGTATATATGTAGGTATATTATAGCCTACATGCGCCCACTGCAGTGTCTTAAATTATTTTGTAATGAACACGGAGTTTTTCCTTTCTTTTAAATTGAGAATGCATTTTGGTTGGCCATGGATTAACTGCATTGAAGTTCCCAGACTTATTTTCAGACAGGACTTATTTTGAGGAGTTCTAAGATCTTTAAAATTTTCTTAAAAAGTAAAATTGCTTTTCATTTCTATAATGTTGCATTGACTTATTACATGTATTAATTATGGAAAAGTAGTTTGTAAAATATTTTCTTGAATTTTAATTTTAAGAACAGCCAAGTTATGAGACATTCCATTCCAGTCCATGTGGTTTTATTTTATGAAATATGTATTAAAATTAACAGGCAAGAATTTACAACTTGGGTGACCGGTTTACCATTAAATTAGTGTTTTAGAAGAGTACATTAGCACTCGAATACAAGTGCTCGTCACTGTAATGTATGCAGAGCGCGGGCGTCATCGAGCCCGTCGTCGCCTCCAACTGGGCAACCCCTCTGGTAATTGTACACAAGCCCGATGGTGCCTTGCGAATATGTGCCGACTATAAGGTAACTTTGAATAGAGCGTTACTAGTCGATAAGTACCCTGTGCCAAAAATAGAAGTTTTACTTTCTAGATTAAATGGTAGTACTTATTTTACAAAATTAGACCTATCGCAAGCATATAATCAAATTTTATTGGATAAAACTCTATTTCTCACGGTGATTGACATTCACCAATTTTTGTATAAATATAATTTGGTAACGGACTGGCGTCAAGTCCCAAAATTTTTCAAAGGATATTCCTCAACTCCATCAACTCTTTTCAAAAATATTCCTAATGTCACGTTTTTTTGGACGATATTTTAATACACAATTCTACTCTATATTGTCATTTAGAAACTATTAAACAGGTCCTGGATATACTCAATAAAAATGGTTTAAAATTAAAGAAACAGAAATGTGAATTTTTTTGCAGATACTGTAAACTATTTAGGTTTTATCATTAACATATAGGGAATTAAAGTAGACCTGAATAAAATTGAACCTATTTTGAAAATATCACATCCAACCTGTGTTTACGAGGTAACATCATTTTTAGGTATGATTAATTTCTATGGAAAATTTATAAAAAGCTTAAGCTTTCATCTTACACCTTTGTACAATTTATTAAAAAAGGGGAAACACTGGCATTGGGGCCCGGAACAAGCTAAGTCGTTTAATTATGTAAAAAAAATATTAATTAGTTCGGAAGTTTTGGCGCATTATAATGAGTTTACCTATAGTGGTGACGTACGATGCGAGCTCGCGCGGTATCGGCGCAGTACTGGCGCAGCGCCACGCCTCTTTCTCTGGCTCTGGCCGGGAACGAGTTCTCGCTTACGTCGCTTACTTAGTCGCTTACGCTTACTATATACTTACGCGTCACGTGCGCTCACGCCGGCAGAGATTAATTACAGTCAGATTCATAAAGAAGCATTAGCTATTGTTTTCGCGGTAAAATTCAATTCACAATTCACAAGGTAAAAAGTCATTCGTATTGAAGTGTGATCATAAACCACTAGTGAGTATTTTTGGACCGAATAACGGTATACCGAAAATGACAGCTAGTCGCATGCAACGGTGGGCATTATTATTGGCCGGTTATAACTTTACTATTGAATATATAAGCACAAATGCGAATACCGCTGACGCTTTGTCACGATTAGTAGATAATTATAAAGCTGTTACCAATAAAGATGACGAGTAAACTGAACAAACTTATCTGCATTTTGCGTCACAGGCGTTGTTGTTGGATTTTGGGAATATAAAAAGGGAAACCAGGAGTGATCCTATACTCAGACGGGTTCTTAGTTACATAAGGGATGGCTGGCCCGATGATATAGAAGTAAAAGAATTAAAACCGTATTTCAACAGACGAGGCGAACTTTATTCTGAGCTAGGGTGTGTAATGTGGGGCCACAGATTAGTAGTACCTAAGGTATGTCAGGATATTGTATTGCGAGAACTCCATGATACTCACATGGGAATTGTAAAAACAAAATGTATAGCTAGGAGTTGTGTGGTGGCCAGGAGTGGATGAGGTAGTAGAGGCGATGTGTTGCGCGTGCCGTGTCTGCGCAGAGACGGCGGAGGCGCCTCCGTACCATGAACCTCAGCCGTGGCCATGGCCAAATCGTTCATGGTCTAGGCTGCACCTAGATTTCTTAGGCCCGATAATGGGGCAACGTTGTTTAGTCATAGTCGATGCTTGCTCAAAGTGGATAGAATTTTTTCACATAAAATTCACCTTAACAGTGCAGTTATACAGGTAGTGAGTGATTTAGTAGCGAAGAATTTAATAGGTTCCTTTTATGCAGTCAACACTTGCAAAAGTTATTATTAAGGCTGTTAAACAAGGTTTAGATATTGAAGTAGCGCTTCAGTGGTATTTATTGATATATGACAACACTGAGCAAGTACTACCGGGAAAAGCCAAAAATATTGCTGGGTAGATCGTTGTGAACCAGGCTGGATCGCCTGAAACCGTTCCGCGAACAACAGGTACACGAGGCGCAAGGCGCTGGCGCAGAGCTGCCGGCGGCGGACATCGTGATTTTCAAGAGGGTGACGCGGTGTGGTATTCGCTCTTATCTCGGCGAACGAAAGTGGTTGGAAGGTAATATTAATAAAAGATTAGGTAAAACGGATTATGATGTTCAATCGTTAGATGGCACAGTGGTACACCGATATATTTATCAATTAAAACTTAGGGCGAAGTAATGGTTCAAGTTCTATCAAAGAAAACTATTCTTCTTAAAGTTTAAGACTATTCGTAAGGTGTTGTAGGAATGCTGGTGATTGGGTTTGGAGACGTTAGCGGATTCGACGGTGACGGCAGGGTAACTGGTGTGGGAGGCGGCACTGCTCTCGCTGCGGATAATACGTGTAATGCGTCGTTACCCTGTTAGAGACCGTAAACAGCCCCTAAGATACGGCCTTGATTAGTAGTATGTTAATAATGATTTTATGTAGATTAAACAAGACTTAATTTTATAGCATTTTACTTTGTTATAAACTTTTGAGTATTATATACTTTTTGTTGATATCTTTATATACTTACCAATGTTATGTAGAATAGACCAGAATATTTTATTTTATTTTAAAGATTGTATTATAATAAACTTTTGCGTGTTATGTACATACGGTTTTGCTGATATGTATTATTATCATGTATAAATTTAGATAAATTAACTTCATTCTAACTGTTAATTTGGGAGAGAGTGTAATATATGCAATGTAGGTAAATTGAATATAACGTCACACACGCCTATGTATTGTACGTCGGGTTAATCAGTAGTCAAGCTTGTCAATAAAAGGTTTATACGTCACATCAATGTTTTTTCTAGAGTCACAAAAATAAAAACTAATTTTATATGATTTTAGTAGAATGACAAAAATCGTATTAATCGAGTCTTACTTATCACTAAAAGATAATGACTCTTATTTACATATTCTTTGTATCTTTTGTTTGGTATGGAATAAAGAGTATTAAATAAAAATAAACATAAAAAACCTACCGTTTACAAGATTATACTAATGTACTCTCCTAAATCACTCTTCTTACAATAAAGATAATCTAAGCCGGCCATAAGAGAAAAAGTGTAATTAAATATTCAGCGAATGTGCGGTTGCTTTGTTTAGCTTTAAAGCAGATAAATTTTTAATGCGCTCGCGGTGATGGACTGAGAGGACTGAAGGACTTCGCTCAGTCAACCTATCAATTAACATCAGTCACTACACTGTTGCACAGCTCAGAAAATCCCTTGGGAACGCTACGCTCTGTCTTACTTGCGAGCATCTCTTATTAAATATAAAATTGCTTCATCTCATCGAGATTATGTAAGGCAGCCGTTGTTACATTTTCTCACCTAAAAAAAATATTATTTATGATTAATTTAAGAAATCAAGATGTGTTATCCAATTTTTAATATTTACTGTACCTAAATGATTTTTTTTTAGAATTAGGGTGATAAACGAGCACACAGTCTACCTGATGGTAAGTGGTTACTGTGGCCCATAGACATCTACATCTATCTTCGTTTGCGAATTAAAATGCAGATGCGTTGTCAGCCGTGAGGACTAAGATAGAATGCCTCTTTTCCAGTAAGAGTCTCGGTTCTCTACTTACCATACGAAACACAAGCATTAAGCTGCTATTTGCTGGTATTCTGTGAGCGTGGTCCTTCCACGGTCGAGCCCATTCGTGCTACAACTATACTACTATATAGCTGCAGCATGGCTCTACCACGTGTAATTATATTCTTATTTAAAATATATACACTTGCACTTATAGGCCACTAGTAATGTCATCTAACTAAATAAATGTTATACTAATATGAATATTGACTGGAAATCAAATTAAAGTATACTTTAACAGACACTAATGACTTCCAAATGTTAATAAGACATCTCGAATTTTTTGTCCATCTTTTATGAATTAAAATCTAGGGCTTAATTACCGTGTAGTAGCGGTGTAAAAATATCCACTACCCCATATCATCCCATGGGTGTCGTAAAAAGCGACAGAAGGAAAGAAATCAGGAGATGGGCAGAAGCGTTTTACTAATAACGACTAAATATAAAAAACTGAGGTTGCCATCCCGCTTGCCTGCCTACCCGTGGTAACTATGGCAAATGTCGCCTATGAATTGTCTATAGAGGTGGCTTATATTGAGCATGTTCATCAGCTGTCTGTGATTTTCGATAGGCTGTGAGAGATGGTCGGATGGATTGCAATAATTTGCTGTACGCATTATAAACTAAATTTAAAATTCGCTCATACTTACGACACAGAGAAAAAAACGTTTTTTAGGTATCTATCATAAATTATGAATTATGCATATGCGTTGTGCAACACAACGAAAACGATTATGATTTGATTGTATATGAAGTATTTTTATTTTCATGTTATTATTATTTGAAATTATTTATTTTTGACTGTCATATATTTATTTTATTATTATATACTGTATTTATTTTATATATATCAAAGATTATGAATGAGATGTTTGTGTGCACCTATTAGGGATCCTGATGATGAATTTTGATTTTGATTTTTGTCGTCACCGTTGAGGACTAAGAAGGAATCCCCGAACCAGTAAGAAGGGTCCCCGGTTCTCTACACTTTATACGAAACAGCAGCATTATTCTGCTGTCTCACGCCAGTATTCTCTTAGATTAAAGCATGGTCCTACCCCGGTCTAGCCGACCCATTCGTACTGCAGCCATATATAGCTGCAGTGCTGCCCTACCACGTGGAAAATATATACGCCTATAATGTTACAATTTTAATTTTTGTATGTATAAAATATAATATATTTACAGACATTTATATTTTATAGTAAACATATTCACAATTTATTTTATTTACATTATTATTTTTAGCAACATAAAATGTATTTTGAAGGACTTCTTTATGATAAAGTCGTTGATATTTTCGTTAATTAAAAATAAAACAAGTATATGCTTGGGTTTAGTTTTAATTTTATTAATTACAGGATCCCAATCAGGTGGTAGTACCCAGCTTCCCTCTCTATTGAAATTAGAATGTTTTTTAATTTCATAGCCTCACGTATCATCCTTGGCAGAAATCGATGTTCTTTCGCGAGAATTTGTGGTTTATCAAATCTAATGTAATGGCGGGGGCCGTCTAGGATATTATCACAAACTGCAGACTTCCCGGAGCATTGGTGCTTCACATCAGCTATGTGTTCTTTTACGGGGGTTTCGATAGATCGTTTTGATAGAAAATAAATTAATTAAACGCGATATAATCCGTAAAAGTAGTTTTATTCAATGTGTAGTGTTCGCGTAAATAATCAATGTGTAGTGTTCGCGTAATAAAGATAATAATTAGACAAAACTCTTCATCATGTGTATTTGATATCACCATACGTCATGTTTTGTTGAATCATAAACCAGTGAAAGCGATGAAAACCAAACAACCCGTAATAACAAGTTCGACAATATTGTTCAATTGTGAGTTCTGAACTTTAACTAGACAAAGTTAGTAATACAGTACGTATAGCGGTTGAGCCTACTCAATTTTAATGCTTAAGCTTAATCTACATTAATACAGAGTGCACCGAAGTGATGAGTTAGATAGATTTGAAATTGAATTGAAATTGAAAATTTATTTATTTTCTCACCACAACTCTCTCTCTCTCTCTCTCTCTGTGTGTGTGTGTGTGTGTGTCTTCACGCACAGTTACGCTATCTGACTTGCAAATCGTTAACTTACGCGCAGTCGGGGCGCTTAATGGTCCTTTCCATTTTCTTCTCCCATTGTTTTTTAGGCACCGATTAGTTTCCGATTTAGGCGCAATCATAAGATCGAAGTAAATGAGCTTTTATGATGTTACCATCTGCTTGGGATCCCATAATTAATAAAATTAATTCAAAATCCAAGCATACTACTGCAAGACTTCAAGATACTGTAAGCTCATCCAGCGTAGATCGGATCAAAAATTAATAATTAAAACTTAAAGGTAGCCTTCGTTAACTATGACATCAGGACGTCAAACATCTTAGTCCCTCCGTCACAATGGGTGCTGTTAAGTGCTCGAAACTTCGGGAATTAAAAAAAGTTAAAATTAAACGAGATAAAATCCGTATAATTATGTTTATTCCATGTGTAGCATTAGCGTAAATATTAGAAATATTTACATGTAGTTTTTCATATGACTGTATTCAATAGTATCTAATAATTTGAATAATGTTGTATTTAAAAAAAAACTGTAGTCATTCTGAATTTATCCTTTGCAATATTGAAATCAAAATTTATTTTAAAATATCGTTGAATACGGTTGAAGTACGAGAAAATATATTAATAAAGCATGTTGAGCGAAAAGCAAAATATTAACTGAAGTAAGTCGAAAGAAAGACTTACGAGAGGCTATACTGTTATAGAAATAAATATTCCTAAGTAAATATTAAATAAAGTAAACGCCCCACTTTTACAATATCCTGACTTCTCTCGACCGTTCGTTCACCACAGATGCGTCGAACTTTGCTCTCGGTGCAGTTCTGTCGCAGGACCTATCGGTAGTGATAAGCCTATAGCCTTTGCAAGTCGTACGTTGAACGATGCTGAAACGAAATACAGCACAATAGAAAGAAACTTTTGGCAATCGTTTGGGCAGTCAAACATTTCCGCCCTTACT
>JAGSMP010002266.1:0-25991 GCA_029286625.1 Parnassius orleans
AATATCCTGACTTCTCTCGACCGTTCGTTCACCACAGATGCGTCGAACTTTGCTCTCGGTGCAGTTCTGTCGCAGGACCTATCGGTAGTGATAAGCCTATAGCCTTTGCAAGTCGTACGTTGAACGATGCTGAAACGAAATACAGCACAATAGAAAGAAACTTTTGGCAATCGTTTGGGCAGTCAAACATTTCCGCCCTTACTTATATGGAAAAAATTACAATTTACACCGATCATCGCCCTTTAGCCTGGTTAAATTCCATTAATGAACCGAATAGCAAACTAACTAGATGGAAGTTACGCCTATCGGAATTTGATTATGAAATAGTGTATAAAACGGGAAACAAAATTGTAACGCTGATGCTTTATCTAGAATTAAGATTAACGCCTTAACTGATAACGATGATGTTTCGATGCAAGTGAATATAGACAAAACGAAAACTTCAACGCCAGTTGAGCAATGTAGTCTCTAAAATTGTAAAGCTGTAAATCTGAATCAGGCGGAGGACGTAACAGTATCATCCGATTCGGAAACGTTGAGTATTCCTCTTCACATGGTAGACAACTCCATATCCAATACCATCTCCAAATAGTAGCACTGCCAGCTTCTGAAGGACATAGTAATACAGTACATTGGCTAAAGACATAGATACAGCAGGAATCCTAATTTTCAGGAAGCGATTGATGCGAAACCAAATCAAATACTGTTCATACCTGGAACAGAAATGAATGTTCAGTTAAAAACTTGTCTAGGGATAAACAAAACATATTGAAGTTCACTTACCATTAAACAATTTGGATTTAATAAAAATTGAAAGAGTATATTAGGCCTAAAATTAAATATTTCTTTTATTTCGAAGATGTCATACACGCAAGTTTTTCGAAGTCACAACGCAATTATTCAAAAAGGATAGTGTTAAATTTTATGAATGTACAAAGAGGATAGTCTATGTAGAAGATGAAAATGAGCAACGCGAAATAGTTTAAATATCATTTAGGTAAAATTGCCATAGAGGCATTAGGGAAACATTAGTACATTTGAGGCGAACGTTTTATTGGAACAATATGGAACAAACGGTAGCGAGCATCATAAACTCATGTGAGGTTTGCAAGAAAATGAAGTATGACCGTAAACCTCAAAACCTCAACTTCAATTAACTCAAACCCAGTCTAAACCATTCCAAGAAATTTTCATTGATACCTTTTCGATAGAAGGTAAGTATTTTCTAACCTTGATAGACGCGTTTAGCAAATTCAAGCAATTGAAATTAATGGTAGGTCTACCCGGAAGTAAGAGCTTTAATAAAGTATTTTTCATTTTACGGAATTCCATCCAAAATTAGTTCAGATCCGGTATGGAATTTAATAATGTACTCTAAAGGAAATGCTAACATTATACAAAATCAATTTACATTGGTACTGCGCACAACCCCAACTCTATGGGACTTATCGAAAGGTTCCATTCAACTATTACTGAAATTTACCGAATCGCTAAATACGAACATAAAATTACAGACGCGGCGTCAGTGATGACATATGCTGTTATGTCATACAATCATTCAATTCATTCTTCGACAGATCTCACGCCTTTTGAAGTAGTATTCGGACACACCGAATCCAATAGTACATTTGCCACTAATTTCGATAAGCAATTCACACAGCAGTTAGTAAAGGATCACGCTAAAAGGACCAAATATTTATATGAATATCTTACGGATAAAATAATTGACAAAAAGTTGACGGTGAGAGAAAAACGCATGAATCGCAGTTCGATTTACGTAGGTGATACTGTGTTCATAAGGTGTTAATACTAGACGGGGCAAAGATAAACCACGTTACCAAAAGGCTCATGCCATCGGTGCTATAAAAGAAATGTAGTCCCGTTGAAACCAATAAACGTATTACTAATGTTCCTATTAAAGACATAAAACTTCGCAGATTATTTCTACTGGTGATCCGAACGATGGCAATCCAGGCCTTCATCAGCTTCGCATTGACAAGAATCCGGATTGTTACCTGTTGACGAAGGTCAAGCATTCGTTAATTATGATAATTGATAGTTATTAAGATATTAGATTTAAATTTAATTTACGATGAATTAGAATCAAGTATGCATAAATATACTTAAAAGCATGTTCAAAGTTGTTTCGATACTAAATCATTTGATTCAGATTTTACTACCGTACAATATCAAACCGATTATACTATGAATATTACCATCGACAAACAATTAATTCCTTCAATACGAACCAAAGAGGTCTCCTTGATCCGGTAGTAGGTTTTGATAAAAGCCATCACAGGTAACTTAGATAATAATGACGCTCTTAGATATGAGAAATTAATAAATAAGCTACATACGGAACAAAACGCGATTAAAAATAAAATGACAATAGTTTCCGAAATGGTGGGCTCTTTTACAGCCATTAAATTCTACTAAAAGCAATTTTATACGAGTAGAAGATAATATTCAAAACATTATTCAAGCTTTAAACAACTCCGATTTTCGACAAACGATTACCAAACTTATTCACCTTTATAATATCTTCCTTGATAATTTTCATAATTTATATTTCCATTTGAATGAAATCAAACAGCCATTGCTTTTAGTAAAATTAATGTACTACACCAGTCAATAATTGATACAGAAGAACTTATAATATTGTTAAAGGAAATAGAACAAACTGACAAATTAGTGTTTCCTGTCACTTATGAAAATATTGTAAAATTAGAAAGATGTATCGAGATAAAAGCCTATATAAAACAGAATCAGATAAAGTTTATTAAGTATTCCACTATTAGAAATGAAATTTTTAACTATTATAAATTAGTTCCCTTACCTGTATTACATAATGACGACTCTCATCCTTCCTAAAATCCGTACCTACTTGTGAAAGGGTTGAAAGCAACACCGCTCTCTCAGTCATGTCGCGAGGTTGACGAACGTCGATTCCTGTGTCATGAGAACGATATACAATTCTTCACCAATGACAACTGTGTCGTAGAAATCATGCAGTTTCACACAAATATCTCAAGTTGTCACCCGATCCTGTCACCCTTGAACACGTGAATCTACCTCATACAACCAAATCGCTGGATAGTTTACTCAAATACTGAAACAGCTATGACTAAATTCTGCGACAGTGAAGTAAGCCAAGAGATTCTACTAGGAACCTACCTCTTAACTATGGATGATAACTGCAAGGTGAAAATCAAAGGATACGAACTGAAAAGACATCAGACTCAAGGTAAAGAAATAACCTACCTAAGACAGCCAGTAATAAACACCAAAGATAATACTCAACCCGTCAAGTACTCGAAGAAGCCTATGAATCTCGATGGAGTTAATATAGCAGACGTACAGTTTCTGAATCTATTACTACAGAAGAGTATGGAAAATTAGTGACAGCGAGTTAAGTGAAAATGAAAAAGTGAAATTACTAATAAAAGTGTTAGTTTAATCAACATTATAATCTTAGTTATTATATTAATTATTTTAAGTATTATTTTTAAACATAAATTAATTGATATCTGTAAATCTGGAAAATTCGAGATAATCGAGGATAATCCGAACTTGTGGAGGAGGAGTTATATCGCCTCAATCCGTCCCTGGCTCAATATTCCAAACAGCCACATCATATGCGTGAGAACTCAGTGATAATTCTAAGTAATGTAAGACGAACCTATCCGGTGACGATATGATAATTGTACTAGACTTATTCTAACATTAATATTAATTCTGTAACTAACCACTTTCGAAAGAACATTAAATCATTTTATACTTTAAATTGTGTTTTAAAAAGACTGTCGAGGTTCGTCGCAATTTAAGTACATTTTTACTGATATCATATTAATTAATAAAATGTAATTATATTTGTAGTCAAACTGTTCTAGAACTGATTGACATTAAATGTATAACGAATATTAAAACTAATATACAACAGACCGAATAATAACGACAATAAGTTATATGTACTGACCAACATCAAATAAAAACACGTATAAACAATATTAAAAAGTTTTAACAGTTTAGGACAATGTAGATAAGATTGAATTTAAATAAAAACGTAGGCACAATGATCTAATATTAAAAGAAAAATATTTTTGAATATTTTTACTGTTATCAGAATATTAAATAATAAAATGTAATAATATTTGTAATCAAACTGTACTAAAAACTATATGGTTATATCCTTTCCAATCCGTCTGGCTCAATATTCCAAACAGCCACATCAGCATGCGTGAGAACTCGAGTGATAATTCTAAGTAATGTAAGACGAACCTATCCGGTGACGATATGATAATGTACTAGACTTATTCTAACATAATATTAATTCATTCTGTAACTAACCACTTTCGAAGAACATTAAATCATTTTATACTTTAAATTGTGTTTTAAAAAGACTGTCGAGGTTCGTCGCAATTTAAGGCGGCGGCGGTAGGATATCCGTATATATTCTGCTGTCGTGCTAACGCCTTCGGACCCCAAAATCGGTTTAAGCGTCAGTATAGCAGTCAGGCTCGGATATCCTCGAACCAAACAAATAACTCCCGCGACGCGCGCTGCTATCGTTTCCAAATCAATCGATTACGCGCATTGGACCATCGGCAGTATCGAAGTGGTCAGAATCAACTGGAGGACATGGGATTGAACATACTGTGAGTAAACCTTTTCACTTCCTGTTTACATTTATCCCATTCTTTTCCGCATTTTCCGAACTAAAATCGTCGGGGCATATTATTTTAATTATTTGATTTTGTTAGCACAAAATAGGCTGATAATATACTTTAATAGTTTAAGTTAGATTAAATAAGATAGTTTAAATAAAAATGGCAGTAACTGTTATTCCAGCACACATTTTAGACTTAATTCCTAGATACGATGGAGATGAAAAATTGCTCAATTTATTCATTTCAAAATGTGAATACGTTTTATTAAATTCAGGAGGCGACAATACTCGATTCAAAATTTATATAGATTCCATGCTATAAGTAGCTTAGTGGTAGGCTGCGACTCTACTTAGTGATAACCCTAGTTTAAGTACGTGGGAAGATTTGAAGAAATTTGACCCAGCATTTCAGCGACCCCGTTCAGAGGAATGTATTGCTATCGAGCTAGAATCTCTAAAAATCAAACAAGGAGAGTCATTTATTCAGTTTTTGCTAGAATACAAAATGTAAAAGTTCTTTATTTGCTAAAGTCCAAAGACATTGTGATGAAGGAATGAAGGCAGCCAAAATGATTATTTATAATAATACCTTGAACGTATTTTTGTACAATTTACAAGACCTTATTAAATTGTCCGACTCAAAGGCTGTTCTACTTTGGATCGCTTTAAGTATAGTCACAGAAGAAATTAACTAGCTCAGTATAACCAAAAACAATAAAGCCAAACCAGTTCAACAATTAGCTCTGCAAAGTTTCGTGAGACCAACTGCATTTATAAATTCAAATTTGACACCAAACAGTAATAATAATAGTAGTAATTTCAAGTTTGGTGTACCCAATAACAGATAGGATATAGGCCTAATTTGCACACGAATAAATTCGGCCCTCAGCAAAGGCTACCATTTTGCATCACCACAAAATTCAATGCCACGTAATTTCAATAATCAATTTACCCAACAACCACGAGCACCATTCCAAGTTGGTGGATTTAAATTTGGCATTCCCCAACATCAAGTTCAAAATACGGTGTGCAGAATCAACAACAGCTAACCAATTTAAATATGCTTTCAACAACAGCCTAATCAATTCAAATACGGCTTTCAACAACAGCCTAATCAATTTAAATATGGCATGCAACAACAACCCAATCAATTCAAATTCGGCATACAAAATCAACCGCCCAAAAACGTTTACGACACTGACGTATCTATGCGTACCGCACAATTAGGCAAAACATGACGACGAATGATTTGTTCTTTAGTGAGGAACCTTCAACGTCATGTCAAGATTTCTCTCGATAATACTGACGGTTACTACTACGACCACTATGACGGTTTGGCAGAAGACCCTTCATTTGAAGGTCAGTACCTAGAAAATTCTAATGAAATTAATAATGAAGATAATGCAGTACCTGAAAATTTTCCGATAGTAGCCTTCAAAGCCCTCCGAATGATCCATCTTAATTATTGTGATAGCATTTTAAAATTACCTCATATACTAATTCCAAAATAAATTCGAAATTTTATAATAGACACCGGAAGCAGTAGATCCTTTATTAGTCCTGCCAAGGCTGATCAATATTTTGGTGAATTTAAATACAATGAACCTTTCACAGTTGTAAGTACTCATGCCAAAGCAGGCACGATGAAATAATTTTATACCGCTTTTAAAAACATTCAAAAGTACACTTCCATAAATTTTACATATACGATGTGGACGGTAGATACGACGACCTTAGGTCAGACTTATTAAAAAATTAGCAGCTAATATCGACATGAACCACCAAATTTACGAACACCTAATACTGAAATTCCAATAATTTATAATCCACCTTATGAAATTAATTTAGAACCAAGATCAGAAACACGAGTAAAAATACCTACCAACTTACAAAACGGAGACGCGATCATTAATTTTACCCAATTTAGTGAGGGAGTTCGTATGCCATGTGCCCTTATCAAGTGTGATAATTTCTTTGCCGAAACCATTATTCAAAACGTGTCCAATGAAAAGGCTAATATTAAATTTATAGAACCGTTTAATGTAACTGTATTTGAAAATAATGCGTGTGTCATAAATGAGATAAATTCCGATTGCGAGATAGATGAGATTTAAAAAAAAAAATTAATTAAACTACGATTAGATCATACATATGAAGAAGAACGGAAAGCTATAACTAAACTATGCTATGAATACCACGACATATTTTATAGTGAGAAAATTCCTTTCTTTCACAAATCAGGTAAAACATAATAGAACAGTTAACGAAGATCCTATATATATCAGACCGTATCGCCATCCACCTTCCCAAAATGAGGAAGTACAAAGACAAGTAGACAAACTTCTTCAAGATAACGTAATCCAAAATTCTCACTCACCTTAGGCACCGGTTCCTTAGTTCCCAAAACTAGATGCATCCGGGCAGCCTAAATTTAGAATGGTTATAGATTATCGGCGATTAAATGAGAATACAATAGACGATAAATACCGTTACCTAATATAACTGACCTTTTGATAAGTTAGGCAAGTCTATATATTTTAGTACCCTTGACATGGCAAGTACCACTACCACCAACTAAGTTAATGAAGCTGATAGGCCAAAGACAGCTTTCACACAATCCGGTCACTATGAATTCAAACGCATGCCGTTTGGATTAAAGACAACTCCTGCAACTTTCCAGCGAGCAATGGATAATATCTTAAGAGGCCTCCAAGGTCTCCATTGCTTAGTGTACCTCGATGACATAATTGTGTATTCGGCAAGTCTTCAGGAACATATTGAAAAATTAGGAATATTGATCGTCTCAGAAAAACCAATTTAAAGTCACGTTAGACAAGTGTGAATTCTTGAGAAAAGAAGTTCTATATCTAGGTCACACTATTACAAAAGAGGGTTTGAAACCAAATGACGAAAAAATTAAACAGTACTAAAATATCCATTACCGCACACAGAAAAAAAAGTTTTCTCGGATTAGTAGAATTATTACAGAAAATTTATTAAAGACTTCGCTAAACTTACACAACCGCTAACCTCTTGCCTGAAAAAGAAAAAAAATTGAAATTACGAAAGAATATATAGACGCATTCGAAAGATGTAAAGAGCTTTTAACAAACGCCCCACTTTTACAATATCGACTTCTCTCGACCGTTCGTTCTCACCACAGATGCGTCGAACTTTGCTCTCAGTGCAGTTCTGTCAGGGACCTATCAGTAGTGATAAGCTATAGCCTTTGCAAGTCGTACGTTGAACGATGCTGAAACGAAATACAGCACAATAGAAAAAGAACTTTTGGCAATCGTTTGGGCAGTCAAACATTTCCGCCCTTACTTATATGGAAAAAATTTACAATTTACACGATCATCGCCCTTTAGCCTGGTTAAATTCCATTAATGAACCGAATAGCAAACTAACTAGATGGGTTACGCCTATCGGAATTTGATTATGAAATAGTGTATAAAAACGGAAACAAAATTGTAACGCTGATGCTTTATCTAGAATTAAGATTAACGCCTTAACTGATAACGATGATTTCGATGCAAGTGAATATAGACAAAACGAAAAAAACTTCAACGCCAGTTGAGCAATGTAGTCTCTAAAATTGTAAAGCTAGGTAATTCGAATCAGGCGGAGGACGTAGTAACAGTATCATCCGATTCCAGAAACGTTGAGTATTCCTCTTCGCATGGTAGACAATCTCCATATCCAATACCATCTCAAATAGTAGCACTGCCACAGCTTCTGAAGGACATAGTAGTAACAATACAGTACATTCAGTAAAGACATAGATACAGCAGGAATCCTAATTTTCTTCAGGAAGCGATTGATGCGAAACCAAATCAAATACTCGTTCATACCTGGAACAGAAATGAATGTTCAGTTAAAAACTTGTCTAGGGATAAACAAAACATATTGGAAGTTCACTTACCATTAAACAATTTGGTTTAATAAAAATTCCTGAAAGAGTATATTAGGCCTAAATTAAATATTTCTTTTATTTCGAAGATGTCATACACGCAAGCAGTTTTCGGAAGTCACAACGCAATTATTCAAAAGGATAGTGTTAAATTTTATGAATGTACAAAGAGGATAGTCTGTAGAAGATGAAAATGAGCAACGCGAAATAGTTCTTAAATATCATTTAGGTAAAATTGCCATAGAGGCATTAGAAACATTAGTACATTTGGGGCGAACGTTTTATTGGAACAATATGGAACAAACGGTAGCGAGCATCATAAACTCATGTGAGGTTTGCAAGAAAATGAAGTATGACCGTAAACCCTAAAACCTCAACTTCACTCAAACCCAGTCTAAACCATTCCAAGAAATTTTCATTGATACCTTTTCGATAGAAGGTAAGTATTTTCTAACCTTGATAGACGCGTTTAGCAAATTGGTCAAGCAATTGAAATTAATGGTAGGTCTACCCGGGAAGTAATAAGAGCTTTAATAAAGTATTTTTCATTTTACGAATTCCATCCAAAATTAGTTCAGATCGGTATGGAATTTAATAATATCTTAAAAGAAATGTTAACATTATACAAAATCAATTTACACATTGGTACTGCACACAACCAACTCTATGGGACTTATCAAAGGTTCCATTCAACTATTACTGAAATTTACCGAATCGCTAAATACGAACATAAAATTACAGACGCGGCGTCGTGATGACATATGCTGTTATGTCATACAATCATTCAATTCATTCTTCGACAGATCTCACGCCTTTTGAAGTAGTATTCGGACACACCGAATCCAATAGTACATTGCCACTAATTTCGATAAGCAATTCACAGCAGTTAGTAAAGGATCACGCTAAAAGGACCAAATATTTATATGAATATCTTACGGATAAAATAATTGACAAAAGTTGACGGTGAGAGAAAAACACGCAGGCGAATCGCAGTTCGATTTGGACGTAGGTGATACTGTGTTCATAAAAAGGTTTTAAAATTAAACGGGCAAAGATAAACCACGTTACCAAAAGGCTCATGCCATCGGTGCTATAAAAAGAAATGTAGTTCCGTTGAAACCAATAAACGTATTACTAATGTTCCTATTAAAGACATAAAACGTCCTTCGCAGATTATTTCTACTGGTGATCCGAACGATGGCAATCCAGGCCCTTCATCAGCTTCGCATTGACAAGAATCCGGGATTGTTACCTGTTGACGAAGGTCAAGCATTCGTTAATTATGATAATTGGATAGTTATTAAGATATTAGATTTAAATTTAATTTACGATGAATTAGAATCAAGTATGCATAAATATGTTTACTTAAAAGCATGTTCAAAGTTGTTTCGATACTAAATCATTTGATTCAGATTTTACTACCGTACAATATCAAACCGATTATACTATGAATATTACCATCGACAAATTTAAACAATTAATTCCTTCAATACAGACCAAAAGAGGTCTCCTTGATCCGGTAGGCTCTTTGATAAAAGCCATCACAGGTAACTTAGATAATAATGACGCTCTTAGATATGAGAAATTAATAAATAAGCTACATACGGAACAAAGCGATTAAAAATAAAATGACAATAGTTTCCGAAATGGTGGGCTCCTTTACAGCCATTGCAAATTCTACTAAAAGCAATTTTATACGAGTAGAAGATAATATTCAAAACATTATTCAAGCTTTAAACAACTCCGATTTTCGACAAACGATTACCAAACTTATTCACCTTTATAATATCTTCCTTGATAATTTTCATAATTTATATTTCCATTTGAATGAAATCGAAACAGCCATTACTTTTAGTAAAATTAATGTACTACACCAGTCAATAATTGATACAGAAGAACTTATAATATTATTAAAGAAATAGAACAAACTGACAAATTAGTGTTTCCTGTCACTTATGAAAATATTGTAAAATTAGAAAGATGTATCGAGATAAAAGCCTATATAAAACAGAATCAGATAAAGTTTATTATGAGTATTCCACTTATTAGAAATGAAATTTTTAACTATTATAAATTAGTTCCCTTACCTGTATTACATAATGGCCAGACGACTCTCATCCTTCCTAAAATCATACCTACTTGTGAAAGGTTGAAAGCAACACCGCTCTCTCAGTCATGTCGCGAGGTTGACGAACGTCGATTCCTGTGTCATGAGAACGATATACAATTCTTCACCAATGACAACTGTGTCGTAGAAATCATGCAGTTTCACACTACCCTGTCACCCTTGAACACGTGAAGATCTACCTCATACAACCAAATTGCTGGATAGTTTACTCAAATACTGGAACAGCTATGACTAAATTCTGCGACAGTGAGTAAGCCAAGAGAGATTCTACTAGGAACCTACCTCAACTATGGATGATAACTGCAAGGTGAAAATCAAAGGATCCGAACTGAAAAGACATCAGACTCAGGGTAAAGAAATAACCTACCTAAGACAGCCAGTAATAAACTTACCAAAGATAATACTCAACCCGTCAAGTACTCCGAAGAAGCCTATGAATCTCGATGGAGTTAATATAGCAGACGTACAGTTTCTGAATCTATTACTACAGAAGAGTATGGGAGAAATTAGTGACAGCGAGTTAAGTGAAAATGAAAAAAGTGAAATTACTAATAAAAGTGTTAGTTTAATCAACATTATAATCTTAGTTATTATATTAATTATTTTAAGTATTATTTTTAAACATAAATTAATTGATATCTGTAAAATCTGGAAAATTCGAGATAATCCCGAGGATAATCCCGAACTTGTGGAGGGAGGAGTTATATCGCCTCAATCCGTCCCTGGCTCAATATTCCAAACAGCCACATCAGCATATGCGTGAGAACTCGAGTGATAATTCTAAGTAATGTAAGACGAACCTATCCGGTGACGATATGATAATTGTACTAGACTTATTCTAACATTAATATTAATTCATTCTGTAACTAACCACTTTCGAAAGAACATTAAATCATTTTATACTTTAAATTGTGTTTTAAAAGACTGTCGAGGTTCGTCGCAATTTAAGTATATGACATTGTAAAAATAACTAATATTAAAACTAACACATAAAACCTAATAGTAATAAATAACAATAAGTTATAACCTGTACTGACCGAAATCAAAACAAAAACAACATATTAACATTAAAAATTGTTTCACAGTTTAGCAGAATATAGACAGAAGATTGAATTAAAATTTAAAAGTAGCACAATTATTAGATCCCTAATATTAACAGAAGAATATTTTTTAATATTTTGACTGTTAACGAATATAAAACAATAGAATGTAATAATATATGTAATAAGACTGTACTAGAACTAAGTCAACTTTGAAATCAAACTGTACTAAAACTAAGTTGACATTGAAAGTGTAATGGACCTTAAAACAAATATACAACAAACCGAATAATAGCAAAACGCTAGAAGCCCAAAAGGCCATAAAAATCAATTTATAATCATTTAACTGTTTTGGAATATGGCTCACCAAAATACGCGTAAAGTCGTCTTCTGAGTAGATTACGCGTACGGAGCGTTAAAAGATCTCTCTCTTGACATAAACTCGACCATCTTTTGTCCATACGAATTTCCATTTTAATTTTCGGGCCATTTCACGCTTTAGCAAATAGCACACGATTTGGTTTCGTTACCTCTCATTAACATAAAATTTGGTTGTATCTTTATAAGGTAACCCTAGATCTACAGTGGTGAGCGTACGGCACACGTGCATTTTTCAGTAGGATGTCACGAGTGACTCGGCGTGCAACGCACAACTAGGGTCGCCCTATTTGTTTTGATTCCTGTTTGCACCTCTTGAAGTAGATTTCTCGAATGGCGACCGACACGCTCCGCAAATACTATATCATGATCATTTAAGGTAACTCCCAGCTTATTTGCAACTGTCGACATTATATGCAATGGGGTTTCACCTGAAACTCAGGTATTCCAATTATTTCAATGTCATTGAGCAGCGCTTTCTGTCCTTGTCGTTTATTTCTGTTTTAATTCTTTTATAATGGTCTCCATATGTGAAATGTTAGAAGGCTTATTTTGTTCACTTTCATTTGTTTACGTAAATATATGTTTTCTTGCTCAATTGTTTGAACTTTTTCAAAGTGTACTTATATCTTTTGGTCGCATATTTCTCCTGTTAGGATTCAGTTATTTTTAAAACTCACTTTCCAACTTCATTAAACTTCATTAAATTCTTGCTTAATTTTGAAGCTAATGAGTGACGAGTGTTTTGTAACTTAGTGTCCAATTTATCGTCAACAATTTACCTAATTCTTCTAAAGAAAAGTAGAAGTATTTTGTTTTTTCTCCACAGTGCTCCAAACCGAAGGCGGCAGTTCATTTATTTGCATGTTGTCACTAGACATGTTAATGACATCAGATGGTGATGAATCCCACAGTTAACTTTATCGGTGTGTCGTCTTTTGGATCGCCGTTCCGTAATGTTGGTGCAAGTAGGACATTTCCATGATCTTTTAATTTTTGATAGTTACTCATAAATTTCGCAGATGTAATATTAAGGCACATATAATGATAGGTTCCTTTACATAAAATGCATCCCAATAGTTCATTTCGTTCAATAGAATTTTCATGCTGAGCATTTCATTTTACTGCACTATATACACAATGATAGTAATTATTTACACTAAACACTTTATAATTTGTTCAAACAACAAGTGGGTATTAGGAAAACATATTTCAATAGTTGCAGAACCAGAATAATATGCAGTATCAAAGTCCACCGAACTGAGTATTAAAATTACAAGCATTCAATCTTTGTTCACACTACACTTTTTTTGCTTATATACTTAATTTTAAGTAACTAACTTCTAACTATTGATATTTGCTTTTACACAGTATAAGTATAAACATTAACTGCAAAAATATTTTTTAAACACGGAGTTAATACAATACGATGTTAACTCGGCGATGTACGCTCGGTTTTTCTTACCTTTCTTACTCGGTTTTAATACCCTCTGTTTATCTTGTTTGAAAAACTCACGGTCGCAAAACCTAATAATTTGGCTGCAATTGCGAAGTTTAGGCTAAAATCGATTTGACAAAATTTTTACTAAAGTCCAATAACTTTTGAACCACTGAATATTGCATTACCTATAGGAGGGTTAAATCGATAGGTATTGAGGTTATTCACCCCAGCCACCGATGATCCACCCTCGTTACACCGTGTATAGTATCACTGAAATGGTTTGATAAAATCTAACAGCATCAAATATTTTACAGATTCAGCATAATATAAGGATATTACTTATAAATAGAATCTAGTTCAATTAATCAAACATAGGAACCAGGAATCCCATTGCTTAACGCATTAATCTCTCAATCCAATTGAAGGATCCTCCAGACAGGCTGCGCTCCGACAGTAAGTGAAACGTAAAATGGATTCTCCTCGACTATTGAGTTGGTTAATAGAGGATTATTCTTACCTTCTAGTTGATTTACCTTTGCTTGGTTCGCTTTTCTTTATTTTAGATTTTTTTGTTGGAATATCGCTATCCTAAAGCTTTTATTGTAATTAAATAGAATAGAATAATTTTTATTCAATATAGATTATTACATAATACTTACTGAAAGTCATTTTTTATTTTTTATTTACATTATCAAGTCATGGTTCGGAAAATACCTCTGTCCTGGCAAGAACCAGCAAGAAACCCAGCGGGACTTTTTTTTACACATATTTCACTTTACAATAATATTGTTTGTACAATTTTTAAATGAATTTTAATAGAACCAGCATGGTGGCGATCACCCCATTCCCAGGGTTATTTTCATTTATGTATTCTTTGATATTATAATAAGCCTTTTTGTATAGTTTTTCTTTAATGAAACATTTAAACTTGTTTATTGACAAATTTTGTTCATTTTCTGGGATTTTGTTGTAAAAGCATATACATTGCCCCATAAATGAATTACTAATTCTGTGGAGTCTAGTAATTGGTATTACAAGCGAATGTTTGTCCCTAGTGTTTAAAGTATGTACATCTTTATTCTAATCAAAGCTATTTATGTTTTTATGTACATACATTACATTTTCATAAATATATGGCCATGCCAAAGTTAATATGTTTATTTCTATAATTTTTTCTCTAAGGGACTCTTTACAATTTAAGTTATAAATCATCCGTACGGCTCTCTTTTGCAAAACAAATGTGGCTTCAATGTCAGTCGCATTATCTCATAGCAAAATTCCATACGACATCACGCTATTAAAGTAATTAAAATAAACTAATCTGTCTCAATATTGGTGAGACTTCTAATTTTTCTTACAGCATACGCTGCAGAACTAAGTCTGCCTGCTAATTTAGATATATAGGGGCGCCATTGAAGCTTCGCGTCAATAGTAATACCAAGAAACAGTGGTATCCACAAGACTCAACTCCTCCCCATTTTGGAGCACATTGGTATTTAAATGTTTTACATTAGGTATTGTAAATTTGGAAATTTTGGAAATGGGTGTTCCTTGCCATTTAATAGTACTGATCGCAACGCTATATGAGAATGGGAAGTCGATGGTAAGAGTGAATGACGTGTTATCAGCTCCTTTCAAACCACAGGAGTACGACAGGGATGCATCATCTCTTCTTTTTTAACATCTGGCGAGTATATCATGAGGACAGCGCTAGAAGAGGTGGGATGGAGGCATTTCCGTTGGAGGCAACAAAATCAGTAACCTCCGATACGCCGATTACACTACGTGATTGACTCCTCAGAACAAGAAATGGCTGAACTGCTTAGAAGAGTCGAGCGCAAGTGAGATGGTAGGTCTTTCAATAATAGGACGAAGACTAAAGTCATGTAGTAGATCGAGCTGGAACTTTTGCGAACGGAGAACTCGCAGACCTGGAGTTCGTAAATGAATTTGTGTACCTGGGATCACTTATAAGCAATCAGGAGGCTGTGACAAAGAAATTCGGAGATGTATGCAGATGGCCAAAGCAGCTATGAGTAAGTTAACCAGAATCTGGAAAAACAGGAAAGTGTCGAATACCACCAAGACCAGACTCAAAGCGGCTTTGGTATTCTCAATATTTCTGTACGGTGCCGAATCATGGTCAATCCGAGCAGCTGACCGAAAGAAGATCGAGACTTTCGAAATGTGGTGTTATAGAAGAATGTTGCGTATACCGTGGACAGCAAAAAGAACCAACAAGTCTATTCTCGACCAACTAAAGATTACTACCAGACTATCTATGTATATATGCTACCAACGAGTCCTCAGTTATTTTGGTCATATTGCCCGGAGACAACCAGACAATCTGGATAAATTTGTTGTAGTAGGGAAGATCGAGGGAAAAAGATCACGTGGGCGATTACCTACCCGCTGGTCCGACCAGATTCAAAATATAACAGGACTCAATATTCCCACTGCCCTGAGACAAGCCGAAGACAGAGTGGTATGGAGGAAGCTAGTCGACACATCGGTGAAAGCATTTCAGGACAAGCACGACCTTCAGTAATGAATTCAATATATTTTGTCTTATTGCCGTTTAAGAGCAAATTGTTGGCGTTAAACCAATATACTAATTTCAATAGAACATTATTTACATTGTCAAAATTAATTGACTGTCGTTTGAGTTTGAAAATTAAAGAGGTATCATCAGCAAATTATACTATATCGTGATTGTCCTCTACAAGATAAAGTAAGTCATTAATATAGATTAAGGACAGGAATAGGCGTAACCAATTCGGAGGAACCTTTACCATTGATAACGATTTTTTGAGTTCTGTTATTTAAACATGAAATAATAAGTCTCAGCGCAATATTTTTGACACCGTAATGTTGTAGTTTCCTGATTAATATCTCATGATGAACACAATCGAAAGCCTCGGAAAGATCACAAAAATACCAACATCTTGTAATTCTCCGAGGCGTTGAAAATATATTGCATAAGCTCAACACCTGTGTCAGATTTTATGGAGTAATTTATCGTATTAAAAAATTAACAATGTATCTAAAATTATTTTTCAAAATTTTTACTGAGAGTTGGTAGTACAGAAATAGGTCTAAAATTAGCAGGGTCCATTATACTACCAGATTTAAATAAAGATATTACTTTACTACGTTTCAATAAATCAGAAACATACCAGAGTCGATACTAGTATTAAAAATAATGGCAAGATGAGGTGCAATTAAATCTATTATGGCCGCAATAACTGTATATGTTGCAGCCAACTAGCTTAATTAGCCTTTTAACAGCCTAGACATTACACAGCATGGTCACCCCATTAATGTTATTCGACCAAACGGTTGCTGGTCTGTGCGTTATGTGCTATATTATATAAACGTACGCAGCTTTAGAGTGGCAAAGGGCCGGGCCACCTTAGCCCTTTTTTTGAAATCCTCATGGACTACCTCCGCCTGGGGAAAGGCGGAGGGCGTGCCGGACTCTTACCGGCTAAAACCACACCGGTGTCTCCTCGCACGTGCGCGGGGCCGCGGGAATCCAAATTCTTCCGCAGCCCCATGGTGTTGCTGGTCTGTCCGGGCCTCGTCTCCCTACGGGTAGTGAGGTGTTCAACACCACCCATGCATCGCCTCAGAGGCGCGCGCCGACACCCGCACTCGCCTCCGCCTCAGGGCCATCGAAGAGGGCGGGATTTCCCAAGTCCCTCGCCCCTGACCCATTCATGGGGCCGGAAAAGGGCGTTGTCCGCCCTTCTCCTGCGCTCGGTGCGCTTTCTGCGGCCGAGGGAGGGGCCGAGATCTCCTCTTTCCGTTTCCAGTTTCCTCCGACATCACGTCCTCGCAGAAAGACACCACCGTCTCACGACTCTGCGCTACCGACCATCTTCCCCACCACTAAGGCCGGCAGCGACAGATCGCCTCCTACTTCATTTGTGAGGACACGGCGCGCCAAGCTGCACCGCTCACGGCAGCGAGCGTGTTGCGCCGTTTCCTCCCGCAATGGACGCAGTGTGGCACCGAGCGTCCGGCTCCTGTCTATGCGGCACAGGTACTTGCCGAAGCAGCCCTGCCCCGACAGCACTTGCGTCACCTAAACGACGAGGGGCCGTGCCTTCTCCGAGTCAGTCGTCGAGTACTGGCCGGATCGCCTCGACGGTAGCGAGGCCGGCGGTAGAGCGCAGAAGCCTTTGCCGCCATTCCGCCACCAAGACCTGCGGAGCTCCTCTCGGCGCTGCGCGATCTGCCGCTGCACCGGCCTCGAGCCCCGTGCCTGGTCTTCCTCGCGCCATCGATATAATGACGCGAGTACTTTCGCCTCTAAGTCCCAGGGCGGGATCCGGCCAGGACGCCGCCCTCGTAGGAAATCGTGCGATACCCGCGGACGACTCTGACGGCCATCGCCTTTTGCGGTTTACGCAGAATGGCGAAAGTGCTGGCCGTCATGTCCATCGCCACAGGGGCCCCGCAGGGGCCATGGACCGCACGATTCCCGTAGCCGCTACAGGCGGCACTCGACCCCCCAAGTTGGGAAGCAACGTTGAAAGCGCGCCGCTGCACCCATCAACTTGGGTGCCAGCCGCCGGAAGTGGGTCCGAATTCCCATCGGCTGTCGAGCACCAATCCCAGATACTTCATGGTGGACTCGACAGCCTGCTATCCGGCCCCCACGATGTGTGATCCTGGAGGCGGCGCGCGTCGAGGGCCATGGAACTCGATGGCCTCCGACTTGTTTAGGGCCACCTCCAGGCCCAGGCGCCGGATGCGGTTCACCACCAGACACCGCAGCCGTGGCAACCAACGCTGCCTCCTGTGCGAGCTCCCCTGGGCAGTGACAAGCGTGTCGTCCGCATAACACGTCAAATGGGCGCCCGGCGGGAGTTCACCTCTCAGCACCCAGTCGTAGCCGATGTTCCACAGGAGCGGTCCCAAGACCGATCCCTGCAGAACACCGCACGACATGACGCGCCGACCAGCGCCATCACGTCCCCAATACGTAACGCATCTCTCCTCAAGGTAAGCCCCTATTGTGCGGCGGAGGTAGGGAGGCACGCGATGGTAATTCAGCGCCTCCCGAATACAACTCCAAGGTAGGGTGTGGAAGGCGTTGGAGATGTCTAAAGACACCGCCAGCACTACCCCACCCCGGGACCTCCGCCAGGGCCCTCACGCGCGTAATAGCGTCTATGGTGGAGCGCCCGCGACGAAAACCAAATTGATTCTCGTCCAGGTCCAGCCCTCTCTGCACAAGTGGCTGACGAGGCGATCTGCGATGATACGCTCAAAAGTTTGCCCGCCTCGTCGAGCAGCACTATGGCCGGTACGCGGACGGTGAGTCCGCGGGCGCCTCCTTCCTGAGCAGGACCAGCCTCCTTCCACACACTGGAAGCTGACCCTGCTCGAGACATGCCGTGAAGAGCCGACACGGCTGCTCTCGTCTCTGCTTGCGTCACCTTGGGACATCGGTGCTCTCCTTCTGGAGAGTTCAGGCTGAGGGCGAAGCCATCGCCGGGGAACGTGTCCCACTCGTTCAGGGAAGAGAGCCGATACCACCGCCTCTAGCAACTGGGGTTACATGCTTTGTGTTAGTGGAGGCGCCCAGACACAACTTGCCCTGTACCCAACGGTGCCCCACGGATCCCGATCTACGGACCCCAGCAGCTCCTCCCGGCACGCGACTTTGAGTCGCCGATGGCCAGCCACAGAGTCTCCTTTGACGCGCAGTACACCTCATATACGCGTCCTCCTCGGCGGAATCCCGTCAACGCCGCCTCCGGTATCGGGTGTACCGGCGACGAGCCGCAACGCACGCTATGCGCAATTGCGCGATCTCGGCGGTCCACCAGCACCTGGTACCTGGAGCGTTGGCGGACACGGGCATGGACGCGTCGCAGATCTGCGTCATCGCCACGCGAAACCATAGCGCCACCGCTTCGACGTCGACGGGCCGTCCGTCGTCGACCCCAGATCCAGGACTGACCAAGGCAGCTTCCTAGAGTAGTTCCGTCAATGCGCTTTAGCGCCCACGGCGGCCGTCGTTAATCGTTGTTGATGGCGGCCGCTCGCGGACTGGGCAGACGTCGAACCGATATATCGATGGTCCGACAGCGTCTCCACCTCTACGGCGACACGCCAGTCGCGGACTCGGCTGGCGACAGAGGGGCTAGTGAGACGTCCACTATCGACCCGCCCCGCCGCCGCACGCACGTGTATTCCGAACCCCGATTCAGGACGACCAGACCAGTCGTCACCGTCCACTTCTAGCACCTCGCCCGAGGGTCAGTGACCGGAGATCCCCACGCCGATGACTTGGCGTTGAGATCTTCGAGCACCAGAACAGGACGAGGGTGATAGCGGCCTACGACGGCGCCCAACTTGACAAGGAAACCCTCAAAGTCGGCGAGACTCTTGTTGGGGAGAAATACGCCCCACATAACGATGCCGCCGAGACCGCAGCAACCCAGCCGCCCCAAGACGGGTCGATCAGAGTCTCGCCAATAATGGCGCAAACCGTCAGCGCATCCAAACCAGTTGTCACAGGCGGGAATGAAGTAGCGGTTCGGCGACCACAGCCATGTGAATCGACCACTCTGCCATGCTCTGGGTAAGAGATCCTGAGCTCTGGCACAGTGGTTGATATTGCCCTGGAGAAAATGGAATTGTGCCGTTACTGTTCATTCTTTCCTCGGCAACGGTCCTGGGTCGAGTCGGCCGCGGAGCTGCTAGCCTGCGGGGAACGAGGTTAACCCGGCAGGCTGGCCCTTCTTTTTTTTTTTTTTTTCGTGGGAAATATCATGGATACCTTCCGCTGCGGGGCAACGAGGTTGCCGGACTCTACCGGCTAAAACTGGTGGTCACCATCAGCGTATACGAGGGGTCCCGGGATCTCCGTTCGGAACGCAACCGGGGCCCCTCCATCGCTTTGCTACACTAATAGCACGTCCCGGGGTGTACTACCCCAGCACCCTCGCAGTGCTACCACGATGTCTCGAGACCACTTCCGAGTCATCGTCCTCCTCGGGGTTACATATTAGGCACTCGAGGCCCCGCCCTCAGTGTCTGCAACCCCAGGCCCCGTTTCTGGTAGGGAGCACCGTTTTCAAGAGGAGGCCGTGACGAGCGCCTTGACGACGTCGTCTCGCGCGGATCTGCCTCTCCGATCCCGCTCAGAAGCCTCCTTCTGAATCATAACAGATTCACAGAAGGTGGCTACCCTCCACGCCGAATCCCCGCTCATCATCGCCGACACACCTGCTGGCAGGAGAGGTTCCGTCCAATGCGGTTCACCAGGATTGTCCGCTCCGTTCCCACGCTGGGCATACTGCGAGCGTATGGGAAGCGGTCTCCTGTTCCCGTCCACCACAGTGGAAGCAGTTCGCCGTCGTCTCGCGTCCGATCTTACACAGATAATCACCGAAGCACCCATGCCCGGTAATTATCTGTGTAAGTCTGTAGTAAGTCTTCCTGTTCGTCGCTGCATCCAGGCTTCGAAGACCGGCAGGATTGCCCAATGACACGTTTGCGTTCATAGCGCCCTCAAGTCGAGTGCGCCATGTCGCAGGGCGTTTCGTCGTTCCTGCCGTTTAATTGATTCGAGCGCCTCTTCTGCTCACTACCACCACTCTGGAGGGCACGGATTCGGTCGTACACCTCGCGTCCATTTCCGCCAGTATATCTAGTGGTGGAAGCGACAGGATTGTCGCCGCCTCAAAGGATATAGTGCGGTATCCTCGTACGATCCGTATGGCCATCCTCCGCTGGGCACTGTAAATTTTAGTTCTACAGCGTCGGATGGTTAGCCTTTTGCCCACAGGCGCTCCATACAGAGCTACGGACCGGCACTCCTGCATAGAGGCGACGCCTCCGTCGGTCCCCTAGATTGGGCAGCAGTCTATGCATAGCACCCGCCACCCTTTCGATTCGGGACTAGGCGCTCGAAATGTTCTTCGAAGCCCAGCGACTGTCCAGGTGGAGGCCTAGGTACTTCATGTACCTCCCACTCTGACTTCGGACCCACCCACGCGGACGCACGAGTCGGTGGTTCCTTGCCCCGTGGTAATTTATGGAAACATAAGGCCTCGGTCTTGTGAGGCGCTATTTCAGCCCAACTCGTGGATTTTGGAGACGACGACTTCCACCCCAAGCTCGGCGAGCTCCCGCCCTCTTGAGTTATCCGCTGACGATCACCGGTGTCGTCGGCATAGCACACGACATTTACGCCAGCGGGAAGGTCGACTCGCAGAACCATATCGTACGCGAGGTTCCAGTAGTGGACCCAGCACCGAGCCCTGTGGAACCCCACGTTTGATCTCCTCCGGATCTTTCTACCATCTTGCCCCACGTACAGAATGTACCTGTCGCGCAAGTAGTCCCCAATAATACTCAGCAGGGGGCACCATGATGTATCAGTCTCCTGATTGCGTCCCAGGGTAGAGTTAAAGGCGTTGACGATATCAAGATCGCCAACGCCACGCCACCCTGTGATACTGTTTGTTCCGACAGGAGCGGACGCGCATAATCGCATCTACAGTGGAAGGCTCCCGCCGGAACCCAAACTGGCTGTAAGCCAATCGGGACCGACGCGACAGATGCCCGCTGAGCCGAGTGGCAACTATCCTCTCGAACAATTTGCCAATCTCGTCCAACAGGCATATGGGGCGGTACGCAGAGGGAGAATCAGCGGCCCTGCCTTCTTCAAGAGGACCAGCCTTGCCTCTTTCCAGGCTGTGGGGAATCACACACCGCAGACAGCTGGTAAACAGCTGTCTGAGCCTGTTCCCCATGGCAGCCAGACTCAGCACTAGGGCCCGGCCCGGGATTCCGTCGCCCCGGTGCTGTGTTCCGCTTTTGCGGCTAACGGCTCGGTCCAACCTCGACGGTCACCCCCATCTCATCTCGCCACTCCCATGAAGACGGCAGGTGACCCGGGACCTGACCGGTCCTCTGGCGTGCTGATGACCCTTCCCAGTAGATCCGGATCGAGAGTCTTCGTCAGGGCGACCAGGGCCGGAGCTACCCAGCACCAACCTGTATGGGCGCCCCAGGATCTGTTGAGTCCTCCAGAAGCTCTTTCCAGGACCGAGACCTGGCGTTGGTAATGGCGATTTGCAACGCCTTTGTAGCCGCTCGGTATGCCCAGAGTCTGGTCTCTCAGGCGGAGCTCGCCGTCTTCCTTCGGGCTCTAGTGTACTGGCGCGACACCGCAAGCAGAGTGCACGGAGCCGTGCGATTTCTGCTGACCACCAGTACACTGTTTTGCGCTTGGGGCGACTGGTTCTGGGAGCGACAGGTCGCAAATTTGCGCCATCGTACCCCGAAACCAGTTCGCTTCCATTTCAGGATTGGGCTGAACTCTTCGGCGTTTTCTGGCCAGGACGCGACGATGGCGGCGGCTTGAGCTTGTCTCGGTCGAGCCGCTTGAGACACCAACGCCGCGGTGGCTGCTCACTCGGCGACTGGGGTTACTGTCGGGCTGTCGAAGTGCGACATCGAATACGATGTGGCGGTGGTCAGACAAAGTGACCGCCTCCTCCGCCACTGCCAGCCTGACAGTAACCCCAGTCGCCGAGTGAGCAATTTATAACTCAGCCACCTCCATAGCCGAGCTAATACTGGTGCAGCGACAGAAGTCGTTGTGGCCGCCTTGCTGGTGGGTGCAGATATCTCACCATTCTTCCTTCCCTTTTTGGGAGGTGGGATGCACTTCTTCCCTAATCTGTGGCCAGCAGAATGCCTGAGATCGGAACAGGGGACATTTTAGTGCCGACGCAGTGCACTGTTTCGCCCTGTGTCCTGCTCCACAAGCATAACAACGTGCGCCTCTGTTTGTTTCACTGGAGCACCTGCTGGCAACGTGCCCCTTTCTAGGCACCGAAAACAATGCATGGGCCTGGGCTCCAGTAATTCAACTCGAGCAGACCCCAACCCACGCGCACTCGCCCAACAGCCGCAATCTTGCAGACTGCCGTGACTGGGCACCGCACCCAGCATATTCCCATGCTAGTGGGATTTCGGCGATTTCCCGACTTTTATGTCATCCACCGAACAATCTCCTGCCTCAGCCATAGCCGCCGCAACCTCCAGTGCTAACGGCGTCGTCGAGGTCCTCAGTCGAACGTCGCTTGTTTTAACTGGCCGATTGATTCGCACGTTTAGGTCTGAGAGAACCTCACGCATTTTGGCCGCCAGCTTGTCCGCCTTCGCGCCGCAATCTGGACCCTAATTTCCAGCAGGAGTCCTCCGGTTACCGCCCGCTTGGCGGACTGTTTCGATGCCAAAATCTGCCAAGTGGTTTTGGCCTTTGCCTCCATTACTTTGGCATAAGTAACAGTGGAGCTCCGACACCGTAACTGTTACGGCCGCAGATGTTGGGGCACGCAATACTTTTTTGTTTTTCCGCTCTTCGCTGTACCAGAAGGTGATGCCATCGTGGCGATCCGCTTTTCAGTGGCCCTGATTTTTGGGCATTTTAGCCACTTCACCCATGAACTGGCATTGGGCGGTACCGGTCATTCGATACCGACGCAGCCACAGGGGAAGATCGACCAGCGGTGGGTAGGCAGGCTTTTTCCTCTTCGACCTTTGCCTTTTCGTCTTCTGTGGCTGCGACGATGGAGCCGATTGTAAAGGTGGTGATAGCCGTTGTGGTAACTCACTCGACTCGTACCTGCCAATGGAGGTCAGATCACCCTATCGGGAAACATCTTGGCCTCAAATATAGCCAATTTTTCTTCGATTAGGGACCCAATACGCCCATGAGGTCCCTCCATGCTTGGCCTTGTGGTGTGCTAGCACCGGTCGATTGGACGTGGCTGCTGTGTTCGGTGGATGGGCCTTTGTGTTTCCTGCCGGAGCAGATAAATCTCCTCCGTTAGTTTTTCCGTTTTAGCCGCAAGGCTGGCCAGCTGTGATCGCAATTCCTCGTTCTCCTTTTCAAGCTTTTTGATGTTTTCGCTTGTCTTGGTCCTTCGCGCAAGTTCTTCAGTCGCCGCCTTTATATTACGCACAGCTAGCCTTATAAGCCCTCACGAAATTGCCTTTTAAGTTGCGAGAGCGATCTGCTACCTTTTCAACGGCTTGGAGATTTATTTCGATTTGTTGGCCAAGCTCACTGTCACTATGCGTCGACATTTCGCAGGCCAACTCCTCTAGGTCGGGCAGGCTTTTTTCGCCCTGGTGTTCGTGGGCGTTACGGAGGGGTCTAAAAGATCCTCCTCTGTTTCCATGCCTGTGGCGGCCTCTTCTTCAGAGGCTGTGGCTGACACTGCCGCAAATTTAGCAGCCACAACCGCAGCACTTGGGGGCTTGGCCTTACGCTTTCTTCCCCCTTCCGATGGGGCCGATTTAAGTGATATGGCCGAACCATCGGACGCGCCTCCA
This sequence comes from Parnassius orleans, assembly GCA_029286625.1. Classification (NCBI taxonomy): domain Eukaryota; kingdom Metazoa; phylum Arthropoda; class Insecta; order Lepidoptera; family Papilionidae; genus Parnassius; species Parnassius orleans. The sequence goes on from JAGSMP010002266.1 coordinate 24,940, forward strand.
TCGCTCTCAATCGCCTGATTTGCTGGCGTATTGGGGCGCTTAAAGCGCCCACGCTTTTCTCGTGTCGGCACCGCTGTACCACCCGACACGGCTCCTTCCTTATTACTTTGCCCCTTAGGTGTTGAGGGACCCGCGGTTGACGCTTGTGCATCCCCGCGATGCAGTGGATTGCCCCCAGATACGATGGGCTGCCACAGAGCCTATTAGGCTGCTGTGGACTCCTGCTTTTGGCGGGACCACCCTGGGGAATAGATTTTTGTCACACTGCATTTTTTTTTTTGATGCCTTTTTTACAGGGTGGTCCCTGAACCCCTTCCCCCAAGGCTTGGGACTGGCCCCCACAGCCATTCATCCCCGGCACCTTAGACCTTAGGATTGGGATTATTTTGAAGAGGTTTTCCTCGCGGCCCTGGTGGGGCCCCCGTGCCCGGGTTACGGTTACGGGTTGTCCGGCATTGCATTGGCACATCGCCGCACAGAGATCGCCCGGTATCGGTGCGCTTGGCACATCACCGCGCGGGGTTACCCAGCATTGGTGCGCTTGGCACATCGCCGCGTGTGTTGCATCCCTGTCCGCTCTAATCAAAGAGCGATACGGGAGCAACGAAGCCTGTGAAAGCCCATCTCTTAGGCATTAAGCCCGGGCGTTTCTAGTCCTAATGGAATGCCATTATTACATGAATAACCATTTGTAAAATTTTTGTCTATCTGTCATGTTTGTTTGTATTTGTTATTGTGATGAAACTTCACAAACAGATAAAAAGTAATGCCAGGAATGATTTTTTATAGGATAGGGTGACAAACGAGCACACACCTGATGGTAAGTGGTTGCTGTGACCCATAGACATCTACATCTATCTTAAATAAAGAATCAAAATACAGATGCGTTGTCACCCGAGGACTAAGATGGAATGCCTCTTTTCCAGTAAAAGGGTCTCCGTTCTCTACAGACCATACGAAAGCAGTGTTAAGCTGCTATTTTACGCTGGTATTCTGTGAGAGCGTGGTCCTTCCCGGTCGAGCCGACCCATTCGTACTACAACTATACTAAT
>JAGSMP010002267.1:0-28136 GCA_029286625.1 Parnassius orleans
TGAATAACCATTTGTAAAATTTTTGTCTATCTGTCATGTTTGTTTGTATTTGTTATTGTGATGAAACTTCACAAACAGATAAAAAGTAATGCCAGGAATGATTTTTTATAGGATAGGGTGACAAACGAGCACACACCTGATGGTAAGTGGTTGCTGTGACCCATAGACATCTACATCTATCTTAAATAAAGAATCAAAATACAGATGCGTTGTCACCCGAGGACTAAGATGGAATGCCTCTTTTCCAGTAAAAGGGTCTCCGTTCTCTACAGACCATACGAAAGCAGTGTTAAGCTGCTATTTTACGCTGGTATTCTGTGAGAGCGTGGTCCTTCCCGGTCGAGCCGACCCATTCGTACTACAACTATACTAATATAGCTGCAGCAGCATGCTCTACCACGTATATAGCTATAAAATACATAAGCATAATATACATAAACTTTCACACCTGTCACCCTCTAGGTGGCTGCTGACTTCCATTTGGCACGATCCTGACACAGCTCTCCCGCCTATAAATTTTGCTCGAAAAACTTGGAGCTATTTTTTATAACATGGAAAAATTAATAAAATAAATCGTAATTGACGATTATATTAAAAATCTAAATGCTGCCACATTAAATGATCCTAACCAGTTGATTTCCGTGTAGTGGCGGGTTAGAATACCCACCCCATATCTTCCCGTGGGTGTCGTAAGAGGCGACAGAAAACTGAGGGCAGAAGATGAGCAGCAGCATCTTTCTGATAACAGCAAATAATAAAAAAACTGCGGTTGCCAACCCGCTCGCCAAGCGTGGCAACTACGGCAATATCCCCAATGAAGAAAGTTACGAAGAAACGGCCCCAGTCTGGCGGCCCCTATTCCTGGCTACGGTGGCGACCATGGGTAACGCAGGGCAGGGGTGCTAAAATCTCCGGTGGAGTTCGGTTGCCACCTACGACTCGACCTGCAACGGCAACTGCACGCACTCTGAGGACTGACGAGAAGATCCTGGAGCTGGAAGAGAGAGATAGACAAGTTGCGCTGGAATATTATAGGATTATCCGAGGTCCGAAGAGGGGACACGGTAATCCTCGAATCCGGCAACTTGTTCTATCACCGGAGGGCGACCATCTGTCCCAAGGAGGTGTCGGTTTATCGTCCACAGTCTCTCGTTAACAACGTTGTAAAATTGGGAGTGTGTCGACGAGGGTTGCGTACCTTATACTCAAATCACCAAACGGTATTCGCTGAAGGTCATACAGGTTTACGCACCAACTTCGGCACACCCCGATGAGAGGTGGAGGAAATGAGGGATATCTCTAGAGCCATGCATTCCTCTAAAACCCACTATACGGTGTTAATGGGAGACTTCAACGCAAAGCTAGGCACAGAGAACGGTGAGCTGAAAGTAGGAAATTCGGATTAGGGCAACGGAACAAGAAAGGCAACTGGCCGACTTCATGGAGAAGGAGGGACTCTTTATGATGAACTCTTTCTTCCAGAAGCGGCCCCAGAAAGTGGACCTGGTCGAGCCCCGACGGTTCGACAAAAAATGAGATTGACTTCATTATGACGACTAGACGGCAACTGTTCAGTGATATCTCAGTGATCGCGAGGGTGAAAACTGGTAGCGATCACCGAATGGTTAGAGGCACACTGAACCTAAACGTTAAGTTGGTGAGGTGTCGTCTAATGAAATCAACGATCCGTCCCCCTCGTGCTCTAATCCAAAGTCCCGAAACCTTTCAGCTCGAGTTACAACGCCGTTTTCAATGCCTAGAAGATTGCAATGCAGTGGACGATATGAATGACGAGCTCGTGGAAACTGTCCATGCGGTCGGAGCTAAGTTTTGCAAGACCCGCCGCAGAAGAACACAAAAACTCTCCGATCACATTCTTAATCTCATGGTTGTTAGACGGGAGATGAAGCTGCAATCTTCAGTAGATTTGATAGCATACAGGCAACTGAACAGACAGATCTCAAATGCATGCGGCGGGACTTGCGCAACTTTAATACAGCTCGTATTGAAGAAGCGATCGAGCGGAACCAGGGCTCCAAAGTCTTTGCCAGAGATCTGTCTGCCAGAAAGAGCCAACTGTCGAAGCTGAAGACCGAGTGTGGCAGCGTCGTTTCCGGGACACCTGAGATTTTGAGTGAGATTGAGAGGTTCTATGGGCAGCTGTACACATCATCGTTGGAGCCACACGTGTGAGGTAACGATCAAGAGCGAGTCTTATCCGACACTATTCCGATGATATCCCGGACGTCAGTCTGAGCGAGATTAGAATGGCTCTCCAGCACCTTAAAAACGGCAGGGCCCCAGGCGAGGATGGAATTACAGCGGAGCTTCAAAGCAGGTGGAAAACCGGTACTTGAAGTCCTTCAGAAGCTCTTTAATTCCGTCCTCATGGTGGCACACCGGAGGCGTGGAGCAGAAGTGCGGTGGTCTTGTTTTCTTCAAGAAGGCGACAACGCTCTCTTGAAGAATTACAGACCGATTTCCTTCTGAGCCGCGTCTGCGTGATGTTTTCGAGTCATTACGAATCGTCTCGCACGCAGACTCGACGACTTCCAGCCTCCCGAACAAGCCGGTTTCCGAAGGCTTTAGCACCATAGACCACATACATACCCTTCGGCAAATTGTACAGAAGTCCGAGGTACAATTTGCCTATGTCTAGCGTATGTGGACTATAGAAAGCCTTGATTCCGTCGAAATTTAGGCGGTGCTGCAGTCCTTCAGCGGTGCCAAGTTGACTGTCGGTATATCGAAGTGCTGAAGTGCTTGTACAGTAGGGCCACGATGGCTATCCGAGTACAGAACCAGAGTACAAAACCTATCCAACTGCAGAGAGGTGTAAGACAGGGTGACGTTATATCCCCGAAACTCTTCACCGCTGCATTGGAAGACGTTTTCAAACTTCTGGACTGGAAAGGATACGGCATTAACATCAATGGCGAGTACATCACTCACCTTCGATTTGCCGATGATATAGTCCTTATGGCAGAATCGCTGGAGGACCTAAGCACTATGCTCAATGACCTCAATAGTGCCTCCCAACGGATAGTCTTAAGATGAACATGGACAAAACAAAGATCATGTTTAATGTCCATGTCACCTATGCCGGTAGTTGTTGGGAGCACTAAGCTCGAAGTTGTTGACGAATATGTTTACCTGGGACAAATAGTCCGACTAGGTAAGTCCAACTTCGACCGAGAGGTAAATCGACGGATTCAACTCGGCTGGGCAGCGTTCGGGAGATTACGACCCATCTTCTCGTCAGGTATACCTCAAAACTTTAAAACGAGGCTGTACAACCAGTGCGTTTTGCTAGTGATGACCTACGGAACTGAGACGTGGTCCTTCACTGCTGGCCGGATGAGGAAGCTCAAGGTCGCTCAGCGAGCTATGGAAGGCTATGCTCGGGGTCTCACTGCGTGATAAACTTAGAAATGAGGATATCCGCAGTAGAACCAGAGTGACCGACATAGCCGACAGATTAGTAAGCTGAAGTGGCAATGGGCCGCCATATAGCTCGAAGAACCGACAACCGATGGGAAAAAGGTTCTCGGTGGCCTCTCGTACCGGCGGACGAAGTGTGGGCGTCACTAGATGGGTGACGACCTGGTAAGACATGCAGGAAGTCGATGGATGCGGGTGGCTCAGGACCGTCCTTTGTGGCATTCGCGAGGGCCTATGTTCAACAGTGGACTTGTGAAGGGCTGTAATGATGATGATGATGATGAACCAGTTGATGCCGGGCGGGTCGTCCATACTGCCTAATATTATAAATGCGAAAGTGTGTTTGTTTGTTTGTTTGTTTGTCCTTCTTTCACGTCGCAACAGAGCGTCGGCATGGCATGATTTTGTATGGGGATAGTTCGGTGGCTGTAGAATGACATAGGCTACTTTTCCATGGAAAAACTCATTCCGTGGGAAAATCGATATGTTGCACAAGTTTGTCCTTCTTTCACGTCGCAACAGAGCGTTGGCATGGCATGATTATTTGTATGGGGATAGTTCGGTGGCTGTAGAGTGACATAGCTACTTTTTCCGCGGAAAAACATCTCATTCCGTGGAAAATCGAATATGTTGCACAAGTTTGTCCTTCTTTCACGTCGCAACAAAGCGTTGGCATGGCATGATTATTTGTATGGGGATAGTTCGGTGGCTGTAGAGTGACATAGGCTACTTTTTTCAGCGGAAAACATATCATTCCCGTGGGAAAATCAGATATGTTGCAAAATTAAATTCAGCTAGGTGGCGCCACCGTGATTCTACAAGACGGACGACGGTACGATGGACGAACACAGAAGGTCAGAATATCTGGATTATTATGTCTTTTGCAAAATTAAGATAAAAATGTATGGATCTGTATTTTCCACGCAGGACCGGGAAGAGCGATAAAAACATAAAATTCACCAGCTGATTTTCTTCAAACGTTTTGGTGCATCGTAATTCACAGAATAGGCGATAACCTCGCAGACGATATAAGTAATCCGTTGATGCTCTGCCTACCCCACCAAGGGTTACAGGCGTGATTATAAGTATGGATCAAATACTATCACCACCTGTCACTCTTTCACCCTTAACTATTACTTAACAATGGTAGAAACAGTTCTTAGTAAGCCTTATTAATAAGCCTTAGTAATATTTATTGAACGGAAATGAATACAGTTCTTATATTATGTGGTTATGAATGAATCAGTATTACAATAAGAAAATTGTGCAAAATTATAAGAAAAATATTTTTGAGAGTTCTTATTAACTAACATACATAGTTTAAATTGATTCCGCTAGATGTCGTTACTAGTTTTTAAAACGCGGTAACGAAATGTTTCCTGACATGTACTTAAATCCCGCCGTTGAGCCGCGCGTCAACTTATAGTGTATACGGTACCTATACGCTTAAATTGTTTCTATTTCGTAGCTTATTCGACTACCTGCTTTCGATTTCAGTTGTTTGTTATTTGCTTTGTGATTTGGTTAAGGTTGAATGGATTTATATTGGCTTTCATTTTCGGATTTGTGTATTTTCTTGGATCAGTTTGTTGATTTGGTTGGTATTCCTTTATACATATTTAGACTCTGGCTTTGATTTTGGATTTTGTTTATTTAGAATCGTGAATTGGTTTCGTTGTTTTAGGTTGTTTAACAATATTTCAAAGAAATATTAATAGTATTGATAGTGTATACGGTACCTATACACTTACTTCTTTTTCGTTGGTTATATTTATATTGACTACTGCTTTCGATTTCGGTTTTCTGCGATTTGTTTTGTGATTTGGTTTAAGTTGATTCGATTTTTATTGGCTATCGTTTTCGGATTCGTGTTGTGTCTTGAATTGGTTTTGATTTTAAAAATATTTAAAGGAATATTTATTCCTTTTAGATATTTTGTTTGCACAAAAATATTTAAAGGAAATTTAATTCCTTTTAGGTATTTTAACGTTTTTTATAAATAGGTTTTCTTACTTCATAATGCCTCGCAAACGTAAGTCCAGCCTTTTAAGAGTATCTTCTCAAAGACAAGCGAAAAGATTAGCTCGATCGCTAAAATCTTCAGAAGATGCTGAACTGAGAAGGCAAGAACAAGCAGAGCGTCAGGCTGCTTTAAGAGCTTCCGAAACACCTTCTCAAAGTCAGGAAAGGCGTTTTGAACAGGCAGGCGTCAAGCTACTTTAAGAGCTTCTGACACCTTCTCAAAGTCAGCGAAGGCGTCTTGAATGAGCAGAGCGTCAAGCTGCACAAGAGCTACTGAAATACCTGCTCAAAGTCAGCAAGGCGTCTTGAACAGGCAGAGCGTCAAGCTACTTTAAGAGCTACTGAAACACCTGCTCAAAGTCAGCAAAAGCTATTCGAACAAGCGGAACGTCAGGCCGCCTTAAGAGCCGCGGAAAGACCTGATGAAACTCAACACAGACTAATTGAGCAAGCTGAACGTCAATCTACTATAAGGGCATCTGAAACACCAGAACAGACACAGGCGCGAAAGATGCAAATGCACAGCTCCAAGCTCAACATCGACAAAATTTTCAAAGAAACAATTGGTCGGTTTTAATGACGCAGCATTCAATTATGATCCGTTGATTGATTATAAAAATCACAGGTTAGTTGTTATCGGACTGATGGACAAGGCGTGTCGATTTTGGCAGCTTTAAAATGGAAAGATGAGACCACAGGCATGCTGTTCCAATGGCAAAGTGTCTCTTCCGTTACTTGGGAACCAGAAGAACCTTTGAAACTCTTTTTATATGATGCTAATGAGTCACGGCGCTTTTAAACAGGATCCGGAAATATAACTCATGCTTTCAAATGACGTCCTTCGGAGTTGACCGAAAATAATAATGCCGGGATTTTCGCCTACATTTACGGTGCAGGGCAAATTTATCATAGAATAGGTTCACTTTTCCAGCTGAAAACGAACAGCATAAATTTTACAAGTATATTTTATGGGTGACGAAGAAATTGAGGTATTCACGAGATCGGACCCCTCGAGGAGGCATGAAAGGTGCTACAATGCACCTTTGATAAACAAGAAATAGCCGTAATTAGTGGTGATCAATTTTCTTCACGAGACATTGTCTTGCGAGCACGTGATGATACGTTGCAACGGGTAACCAATAAACACAAGTTTTATGACGCTCTGCAATACCCATTGATTTATTGCAAAGGACAAGAGGTTATCATTTTCAAATTCCACTAATTAACCCGGTCACAAAGAGCCTACTCGAACAAAAATATCATGTATGGATTTTATGCGTATCATGATGTTGCGAGAAAATGATTTTAACCTCTTAGCCCGGTGTAGACAATTATTTCATCAATTTTTGGTAGACATGTATGTGAAGGTAAAAGTGAACGTCTCCGTTATATATCTTTAAATCAAAAAAGCTGCGCGTTGAGAATTATATACATTTACAAGATGCAGTTTAGCGACGCCAATGTAAACCCCAGAGATTTAGGTAAAATGGTAATTCTGCCTTCATCATTCGTTAACAGTCCCCACTACCTACATGAGTACACACAAGACGCATTCGCCTATGTACGAACTTACGGAAGACCTGATCTTTTGTACTTTTACTGCAATCCCATGGAAAGAAATAACCGAGGAGCTAATGCCGGGCCAAAAAGTACTGACAGACACGATTTAGTTGCTGAGTATTTAGATTAAAAGTACAAAATTAATGTATGTAATTAACAAAGAAAATTTTCGGAGGGTGCAGTGCTTCATGTATTCAATTGAATGGCAAAAGAGGATTACCATGCCCACATTCTAATATGGCTTAAAGAGAAGTTGCGCCCCCCAAATAGACGACATAATAAGCGCCGAGATTCCGGATCCTGAGCAAGATAAAGAATTGTATGATACCATCGTCCGAAATATGATTCACGGTCCATGTGGAGCACGAAATTCAATATCGCCATGTATGAAAGAAGGAAAATGTACAAATTCCTAAACAGCTATTAAAAGAAACAGTGCACAATGACAATGGCTACCCTTTATACAGACGCAGAGCTCCCGAAGATGGTGGCAGGAAAGTTACAATCAAATCTCGCTCTGGAGCGTTCAGAAACCTTAGATAACAGCTGGATTGTCCCGTATTCGCCCATTCTATGTAAAATGTTTAATGCCCACATTAATGTGAAGCATGTAGCTCTGTCCGCGCAATCAAGTATATCTGTAAGTACATAAATAAAGGCGACAAGCAATATTTAATCTCAGGAGTGAAGGTGAGGCAATCCGTTAATGAAGTACAGACCTTTCAAGCAGGGCGTTATGTCAGCAGTAACGAGGCAGCGTGGCATCTCCTTGGCTTCCTTTTACACGAAAGGCACCCAACAGTTACTCACCTTCACTGTGCACTTAGAAAATGGAAGCGTGTATATTTCACCGAAATTTCAAGAAAGGTGCATCACCGCCAAAACTACACTAACAGCCTTCTTTCAACTTTGTCAAACCGACCCCTTTGCAAAACGTTGTTATATTCTGAAGTTCCCCGCTATTATACTTGGAACACATCTAGGAAGGTGGAAACGCCATATTCAAGGCGCACCTGTTGCAAATTGGCCCGGTGTAAAGTCATCAGATGCCCTTGGTCGTGTGTATACCGTCCATGTAACTAATTTGAATGTTTCTGTTTACGATTGCTGCTGCACCATGTTCAGGGGTCCTACAGGATATAAAGATCTTAAAACTGTCAACGGTCAGGAATGCGCAACTTATAGAAGCATGTGAAGCTCTGCATCTTTTAGAAAACGATAATCACTGCGATGAAACCATGGAGGAAGCTGTGGTGCCATCACCAGCCAAAATTAGGGATCTTTATGCAACTCTGATATCATCTTGCGGGCTATCTAATACATAAATTGTGGGACAAATATAAAGTACATGGCGGAAGATATTTTGCGAAGGTTACAGCAGACAGAAGGTTAGAACATGACATACAATGAACACATTTATAATGAAGCACTTGGAAAAATTGAAGATAAAGTAATGGCAATGGTAGGCAAAAATTAAGTGACTTTGGAATGATAAACCCTCAGCGAACAACCGAAAATGAACTTAGTGATGAAATTATACGTGAAACAAACTACGATATACCAGCTTTGCAGCAGCAAGTAGCCGAATTTGTACCCTTGCTTCCGAACAAAAACGAGTTTTGACAAAGTATTAGGACAAATTGAATCTGGAAATGGTGCACTTTTCTTTAGATGCCCCTGGAGGAACTGGGAAGACAATTTTGTTAAATTTATTATTAGCGCAAGTACGGAAAGATAAAAACATTGCTGTGGCCGTAGCTTCCGTATAGCCGCCACGCTGCTAAGCGGGGCCGCACTACACATTCTGTTTTAAACTCCTCTAAATCTAGCCCAGGAAGAATCGCCGATCTGCAGCTTTAGCAAAATAGTGCACGAGGTATAATGCTACGACAATGCAAACTTTTAGTGTGGGACGAAAGTACAATCGCATAAAAAGCTGTAGAAGCACTAAATCGAACGCTCCAGGATTTGCGCAGCAATACCGATGTAATGGGAGGAATGGTGGTTTTACTGGCTGGTGACTTTCTAAACTTTACCTGTCATTCAAAAGGCACACCTGCAGATGAAATTAAAGCATGCCTCAAGTCGTCTATTTTATGGAACAAGGTGACAAAATTCAGTTTAACTACGAATATGAGAGTGCATTTGTATAATGATATCAATGCTGGAAACTATGCTGACACACTATTAAAATTGGCGATGGGCGGTTGGAAACGGATGCTGAGGGCTGCGTTAAATTGACGAGAGATTTTTGTAATTTAGTATAGAGTCATTCCGAATTAATTGCGAGCGTTTATTCAGATTTAACGAACTACATGCATGAAGATAAATAAGAAGCGTTAACAAAATAAATTCAGATATATTAAGCGAAGTAGCAGGAGAAATAACAAGTATTTGTCAGTAGACACAGTTATGGACACAGAACAGAGCACTTCATATCCCGTAGAGTTTCTAAATTCTCTAGAGTTGTCAGGTGTGCCCTCACATAGCTTCAATTAAAATTAGGCGTCCCAGTCATGCTAATGCAAATTTAGATGCTCCTCGGTTATGTAACGGGACAAGGCTGCGTGTGACACATCTTGGACAGAACATAATCAGTGCTACAATTTTGACAGGCGTAGGAAAAGGTGAAAATGTTATTATACCACGGATCCCTATAATTCCCACAGATCTTCCTTTTCAATTCAAAGGTTGCAGTTCCTATTAAGCTCAGTTTTGCAATGACAATTAATAAAGCGCAAGGGCAAACGTTACAGGTAGCGGGGTCAACTTAGAAAAACCGTGCTTCTCTCATGGTCAGCTGTATGTAGCATGTTCGCGTGTCAAATGCCCAGAATCTCCACATTCTTTCCCGAATGGAAAAACATATAACATTGTGTACAGTAGCGTCTTAAAATAGTGTTCAGTTAGTTTTTCCAAAATTCCACAATCAATTAATCAGAATTCCCACAGATCTTCCTTTTCAATTCAAAGGTTGCAGTTCCTATTAAGCTCAGTTTTGCAATGACAATTAATAAAGCGCAAGGGCAAACGTTACAGGTAGTGAGGGTCAACTTAGAAAAACCGTGTTCTTCTCATGGTCAGCTGTATGTAGCATGTTCGCGTGTGTCAAATGCCCAGAATCTCCACATTCTTTCCCGAATGGAAAAACATATAACATTGTGTACAGTAGCGTCTTAAAATAGTGTTCAGTTAGTTTTTCCAAAATTCACAATCAATTAATCAAATTCCCAGATCTTCCCTTTCAATTCAAAATTTCCTATTTAGCTCAGTTTCTTTTCAATTCCAAATGCTGCACCTCTGACGGATCTATTAAGCTCAGTTTCCTTTCAACTCAAAAGGCTGCATCTCTGACGGATCTTTTATTTGGCTCAGTTTCCTTTCAATTCAGAAAACTGCATCTCTGACGAATCAATTTAGCTCAGTTTATTTTCAAAAGTCTGCGTCCCTGACGGATAATTATGCTCAGTTTCCTTTAATTAAAAAAATATCCATTTCCATTTGGAATAAACAGGCTATTTTCATGCTTTCCTATACGCTGCGTTTCAAAACATTTAAATAGGCTGATGAATCAATTTTGCTCAGTTTTCTTTTAATGGCTGCATCTCTGACAAATCTATAAAACTCAGTTTCTTTCAATGCAGGCGAAGCCGCGGGTAACAACTAGTTAGTCTATAAAAAAACGAAAATCTTTCCTAAGATTTTAGAACCGGCTAAAAGATAGGATTGCAAGAAAAACGAAAGAGAATAACTGGTCTCCGAGCCCAATATAATAGATGATGGGAAAGGATCGTGCCGTTAAGAGAAGCTATTTGAGACAACTGAGCAGAAGGCCTACTCCCGACGAAAATTGAGTTCTGAATTGATAGAATTTTGTTCAAGTTTAAGGTGATTCGTAATCCCGAAACCGAAACTTGCGCACAATATAATCGTGGTTCAATCTGAATTTTCAAACAAGAAGAAGTATTCAGTTATCTGCCCCTAGATGACGCTTGTAGAAGCAAGCAACGAGAGTGTAAATAATAAAAAATATTTTTGTAATGAAAATAATAAAAAGTGAATTTTTAATTTATTTAAATTATTTCGAAATGAAAAATATCACGTCTAACAATGCTGATGGCGCTTGATCATAACTCGATCTTATGTTTGATTGGAATGGGTGAAGTGAAAGTGAGTTCGAATCGAAAACTGAATCGAATAGAAATCTATTTCGGGAGTAAGATAATCCAGATACGTATACGTAGTCCAAAACAGTCTTCTTAAGTTCCAAATAAACGTTTACTAGCAAGAAGCGCGTATTGAATAATATGTAAAAATTTGGACTTTCAAATGTCGAACCTTTTATTTCTGTTCGTTCGTTAATTAGAGTCATTCAGTTAAAAGTTTGTAATCAATTACACTTTTAATCGTATTTGGTACAAATTCTGCTTTGGAAAACATAAATAGCTTTCAGTGGTAGGTTTGAATCCATAATAAATGAGCAACTAGTTTCCACCTGTCGGGTTGAACTCATTACGTGTTTTCACTGTAAATAATTCATTGGACTTGTATTTCCCTATCTATTTATTTTAATTGTAGGATTTAATTCCTACATCTTATTAACAAGACTTGCAAATACTGGGACACTGAAGCTAAAGATTAGAATTAAAAGAAGCCTGTCTAAAATGGATTAAGGTTGGATGTTGATGTTCATTCATTCATTAATTACATAAAAAGATTTTTTCAAATATTTGTTTCTTGATTAAGCCGAAGTTTTTTATTATTTTGAACTCTTACGACACCGACGGGATGATATTCTCTTACGCCGTCATTCAGGGCCACAGATGATAATGATGTTCATGATTTATCAATATAATTATCTTACTAATGAAAAATAACTGCATAGTTCCAGTTACATGATGATATTTTTCTGGCGTCACAAAGAAGCTACTCGAGCAACCCGATTTCCATCACTGTTTATAGCTCTGACATTGATAAACGCAATTTGAAGCGCTGATTTACTCTGTGCTCGCCAATGGATGGAACATATTAAAGAGTCATCAAAGTAAAACACACATCAGAATTTCACTACTATTTTATGCTGGTATTCTGTGCGAACGCTTAAAATTCCTTTAGATTTCCTTAAAATATCTCCCTCGGTTGAGCCAACCATTCCATCCATATTCGTAGAATGTTTCATGGCAGCGTGGCTTTACCGCGTAAAAAGACGCGAAAAGTTTTTGGGAACACAGATATCATGAGAATGCGTAAAACTATTACTACTTTTACACATACTTTCTACAATTAAAGTTACAGCCTATATACGTCACACAGCTGGGCAAATGCCTCTTTACATCTATGACTTTGTCTTTAAAGTATAATTTTTTAATTTCTCGTGACGTTTTCCTTAACTGCTGAATACGCGGGTAACCAAAGTTTAAAATTGCAATTAACAACTTCAAAAAAGCTCAAAATTGCTAAGCAAAACGAACTTGCATAGCTAACATAGCATGAGGCTTCTTCATACTTTGAGAAGAGGCTGCAAATCGAGAGCCTTTGTTCCTTATCGGTTGTCTGTTCTTCGAGCTATATGACTAGTCCTTTGCCACTTCAGTCTACGGATTCGTTGGGCAATGTTACTCTTGTTTTTTTGCGGATATCCACGTTGGGGATTTTGTGTTGTGAAGTGACTTTGAGCTTTATGTTTTGCGCCAAAAAGAATGGTATGACGATTTTCTAAATGTATTACCAGGTTGTCACTCAATCTATCAACGGGCTTCCTAATACTGTGCTTGATAGTAAGAGGCTGCAACTCGAGAATCTTTCTTCTTTTTGGTTGTCGGTTCTTGAAGCTTCATCACTAGCCCATTGCCACTTCAGTCTACTGACTACCGTTGGGCTTTGTCGGTTTCTAATTCTGCTGCGGATATCCTCATATCTAAATCTATCACACAGATAAACTTCGAGCATAGCCCAATATATGACTAGCCCATTGCCAATTCAGTCTACGGATCTGTTGGGCTATGTTACTCTTGTTTTTCTGCAGATATCCACATTACGGATTTTGTGTTCTTTTGTGACTTTGTTTAACGGCCAGCAGTGAATATTCAATTTTTTGTATATTACAATATAAACCATCATTAAAAACTGGACGTTAGTTATTTCTGCTATTCGTATACAGTCTTTGCAACTTTAACTGCCATAAAGCATAGTTAGGACGCCTGTTCTCTATTATTATTTCTCGGGACCGTTGTGAAACAATTTCAGTAAAATGCTGCATTATTACGTGCTTGGCTGGTTTATTACCCTTAATATATGTAGGTTGGGTGATAGTGCGCCATTTGTCTAAATTATGCGTCTTTTACGTAGTTTCTGAAACTTAGTCAGTATTTCCTTTGGTTGGTCAGTAACAACTTTGCTTTTGTCATAAATATTTATAAATATATTTTTTCGAATAAATGTCAAGTCTAATTTAAATCCAATATTTTGTCACATATCTATCTATCTATTTATTAATTTATTTTATATGTAAATGTATATATATATTAGGTCCTTACATATTAAATTAGCGTTTTGTCGTACTGACCACTTTGATCTGAAATATCTCCTCTTTGGTTAAGAAATCCAAATTCAAATTTATAAATTCATTTAGCTGTTACATTTGAGTTTTGAAAACAGTCATTCATTTGTTTTTTCCTCATTATTTTATTCTTGGCGTCGCTTAATACCGCACAATAAAACATGAAATATCGGTATATTTACGAGTACAAGTTCTACCGTAGCACCAGTGCTGCAAAAACAGCTCGAAGGATTAATGATGTGTACGGCGCTGGTGTCGCAAAAGAAAGCACGGTACGTTTTTCGTTTCAACGTTTTAGTTTTGGAAATTTCGACCTTCAGAACCAACCCCGTGGACGGCCGGAGACCAAAGTGGAAAATAAAGAATTAAAGGCTATTATAGAAGCGGATCCATCACAAAGCACATCAGAGATAGCTGCAGGCTTCGGGGTAAGTGATAAAACTGTATTAATCCACTTGAAGCAAATTGGGAAAGTAAAAAAAATTAACGATGGGTACCTCATGAATTGAGTGAATCAAACTTGCAAACACGCGTCGACTGCTGTGTTACTTTGCTTTGTATTTTTGATTTTAAATCGAATCATTACTTGTGATGAAAAGTGGATACTGTACGATAATCGGAATCGCTCGTCGCAATGGCTGAACCCTGGAGACCCAGCCAAATCCTACCCTAAACGAAAATTGACTCAGAAAAAGTTACTTGTGAGTTTTTGGTGGACTGACGCCGGTGTCGTTCACTACAGCTTTCTAAAATCTGGCCAAACGATTACGGCATATATCTATTGTCAGCAACTGCAAACCATGAAGAAAGAACTGGCTGCTAAACAACCGAGATTGGTCAATCGCTCTAGGCCACTGCTCCTTCACGACAACGCAAGACCACACACTGCACAATAAACAACCACTAAGTTAGATGAGCTACAATTGGAATGTCTACGACATCCACCGTACTCCCCGGACCTTGCTCCAACAGATTACCATTTTTTCCGGAATTTGGACAACTTCTTACAAGGAAAAAAATTCAACTCCGATGCGGCAGTCCAAACCGCCTTCAAAGAGTTTATTGATTCTAGCCCCCATGGTTTTTTTAGTAAAGGAATCAATGAACTACCTATGAGATGGCAAAAGTGCGTAGATAACAACGGTGTATACTTTGATTAATTAAATATATTTTCAAAAAGATTGACTTTATATTCCTCCCGTACAAAACGCTAATTTCATATGTAAGGACCTAATATATTTATACTTGTGTGTGTTTATGAATATATATTTTTATAAGTAATACGTACTAAGTTTTTATATTGTTGATTTGTTGATCTTAAATTCTTTTTGCACCTCCAAAGTAGCGTTCTCTGCTTACTAATATGCTGACAGGTAGAAAACGCCTTAAAGCATTAAGTCCGCCTTTGTACTTTTAAGTGCAATTAAGTTTAAATAAATAAAGAATAAAAAATAAACACGTTCCACTGCTGAGCGCAGACTTCCCTTCATTTCTCGTTTTATTCTGCTGAAATGCGTATTGAGGAACTCAACTCGGCTGAGCAGCGTTCTTGAGATTACGACACATCTTCTCGTCAGGGATATCTCAAAACTTCAAAACAAGATTGTGCAACCAGTGCGTGTTGCCAGTGATGACTTATGGATCTGAGACGTGGTCCCTCACTGCTGGCCGTATGAGGAAGCTCAAGGTCACACAGCGAGTTATGGATAGGGTTATGCTCGAGGTTTCTCTGCGTGATAGGTAAAGTACAGGGCGGCCCTCCACTAGATGGAGTGACGACCTGGTAAAATATGCGGGAAGTGATGGATGCGGGTGGTTCAGGACCGTGCTTTGTGGCGTTCGTTGGGGGAGGTCTATGTTCAGCGGTGGACTTGTGGAGTGCTGTAATGAATGAGTGTATGAACATCTCTTCTAAATAACCAACTGACAACAAGACCCTCGGCCAGTATTTACGTTTTTGTTGTCGACTTACCACGCATTCGAATTAAGCGGTGTGCTTCATCCAATATGGAGTGATGTTTCGAAAAGATTATGCCGAAAGATTTATAAGTTAAGAATTTATTTCAGCGAGTGTGCGCAGGAAATGCATGACTTAATTCCTTCCTTTCCATTCCATGATCGGACCACCAGACGTTCGGCTGGTCTCCAACCCTTTGTTGTTGATATACCACGCATTCGAACCAAGCGGTTTGCTTCGTCGTCATTCATAATGCGTACAGCAAAGGAGTGATATAATTTGCCAGCATCTGTCTTTCTATACGATTACAATGTTAAGCTAAGTCAGTGTAAAGGAAAGTGCACCTTGTGTTCTGGTGTGCCCCACCTGAGAACGAAAAAAATGTGGAGTTGTTCTCTCCAGAGGAGGGGCTGCAATGGGGCGGCCGGCGCTAATTGGGCCACGGATGTGTGTAAAAGCGTTTCCAATATGCGGCGAATGTTAACCACCATGGGGTTTTAGTTAGTGCGAGTCCGACATAGTCCGTCCTTGCCCGTGCGAGGCGGGTATGCGTAGCCATTTCCCCATGTAAAAAGGCAGTGAGCTTTACAAACTTCGACTGCATCACCACTTACTTAGGTGGGATAGTAGTCAAGCACTTGCTTATAATAGTTAAAAAATCATTCCTCACGATGTTTTCCTTCACCGCCGAGCATGTGGTATCGAACTCAATTTGCTATAGTACTGTGAATTTCACGGCGAATGCTTAGTTTTTTTTAATTTTATAAGATAGGGTGACAAACGAGCACACAGTCTACCTGATGGTAAGTGGTTGCTGAGACCCATAGACATCTACATCTATCTTCAATAAAGAATCAAAATGCAGATGTGTTGTCACCTGTGAGGACTAAGAAGGAATGCCTCTTTTCCAGTAAAAAGGGTTTTCGATTAATACGAAACACAGCAGCGTTGAGCTACTATTTTAAGCTGGTATTCTGTGAGAACGTGGTCCTTCCTCGCTCGAGCCGACCCATTCGTGCTACATCTATGCTACTAATATAGCTGCAGCATGGCTCTACCACGTAAAGAACTAACATAATAAAATCATTTCACATTCTGAATTTGGTGCCAGGACATAGTATTTATAAAAATTAAAGCGTGGCAACTATAATTAATATAATATAAAATTCCGACTTTGAAACAAATAATGTTTTTCATCGTCATCATCATTACAGCCCTTTACAAGTCCACTGCTGAACATAGGCCTCCCCAATTAATAACACAAAGCACGGCCTGAGTCACCTGCATCCATCAACTTCCTGCATGTCTTACCAGGTCGTCACTCAATCTAGTGGGGGGTCGCCCTACACTTCGCCTACCGGTGGTACGAGGCTGCCACTCAAGAACCTTTCTAATAATGTTTTGTGTGTAATGTTTTTGAAACAAATAGTCGGGAGGCCTTACATTTTGATTCGTAATAGAGGATAGAAATAGATGTCTATGGGCCACAGTAACCACTTACCATCAGGTGGACTGTGTGCTCGTTTGTCAATCTTATCCTGTAAAAGAAGTTCTTTGAAGTTGGCTTTTACTTTTTATCAAAAGTTATTTTTAAAAAGAGAATCGTAATGTTAGATTTTCTATTATCATCGACAGGCAGCATAAAGAAGCAACCGTGAATTAATAATGAAGGAGCACAGGTGGCTTGCAAGCAATCGATGCGTAATTACAAAAGCCTTTTCAATCGAACGCCTCCTGACTCTTTGTTGTCAGTTTTTGTGCTAACGTTATAGTAAACAAAAAAATTGCGTTTCACGAAATTAATTCTTTGAATTACACATGATCACACCTGTTACTGGTAATTTTACATTGAAGAAAATTATGATTGAAATTTTTGGCTCAATTTTCGTATCACTAAAGTTTCAAGTACATTGCAATAGCCATGGCAACGGGAGGGAATTTGGGAGAATGATAGAAGTGTATGGCATCCTGATATCATAGTTGTTCAGGGCCACAATAATATTTGAGTATATAATTTGTAATCGTGAGTAGAGCTTAATGTATCTTGAAGGTTTTGTTTTTTTTTTTTTTATAGGAGAGGGGGCAAACGAGCATGCGGTTCACCTGATGTTAAGTGACTACCGCCGCCCATGAACAACTGCAACACCAGGGGAATCGCAGATGCGTTGCCGGCCTTTTAAAAAGGAGTAGGCTCTTTTCTTGAAGGTCCCTAAGTCGTATCGGACCGGAAAAATCGCTGGTGGTAATCGGTTCCACAAGGAAGTTGTGCGAGGAAGAAAACATCTTCTAAATCGCACAGTGGTGGACCGCCAATCATCCAGATGGTATGGATGGTATCGCGAGTTTTGTCGCGATGTGCGATGGTGAAATTGAGCGGCTGGAATTGGTCGAACAATTCCTCAGGCACTCCCGTGGTACATGCGATAAAATACGCAAGAGATGCAACATCTCTACGCAGTGCTAGTGAGTCAAGCCGATCGGAAAGAACTCGGTCGTCGACGATTCGATTCGCTCTGCGCTGAATGCGGTCAAGTGGAAGGAGCTGGCACTGGGGCCCCTGCCCAGAGATGGGAACAGTATTCCATGTGAGGCCGAACCTGCGCCTTGTAAAGTTGCAGGCGGTGTGCCGGCATGAAATACTGCCCGCTCTACTGAGCACGCCAAGCTTTTAGAGGCTAATTTGGCCTTCTCTTCCAAGTGACCACGAAACTGCACGTCACTCGATATGTCAACGCCGAGGATTCCGATACTGGCTGAGGCAACAAGGGCCTTGAAACTGAGGAGATACGACAAAGGGGTCGGCGGTAAACGCGCAAACTTGTGTCTTCTGGGATTGAACTGGACTAGATTTAGTCGCCCCCAATCCGAGACTTTGTTCAACAAAGTCTCGACTTCAGACACAAGTTTGTTCCGGTACTCGGCGACGTTTTCCCGAGAAATATTGGCATGTTTTTTGTTTTATAGAAGTAAGGGTGACAAACAAGCTTTTGTCATGTCAAAATATTCACAAAATGGATACATCTATCCTTGATTAAGAATAAAAATTCACTAATGAGAACTTAGATTGAATGCATTTTTACCAATAAAAAGGGACTTCGGTTCTCGTCTGACATATAATATTTTTCGCTGGTGTTCTATGGAAGCATGGTCTTACCTAAGTCGAGCCGACCGATTATGGCTTAGGTCGCAGTGTAATTACCACAACGCTGATATTCTGCCGTTGTCCTTTTCAAGAACTCACGAGCAGTCACCTTATATGTTTTGTCTATAAGAAATACAAGTAAAAATTGAACAAGTGTAAAATTAAAAATTTTGTACAACCGACTTCAATATAAATTATTAAGGATAACTCAAAAACTACTGGTCTCGTATGGTCATATACAAACCTTAATCAAATTTGTATATGACCATACGAGAAGCAGCACCTTTCAAATAAAAAAAGATTCATAAAAATCGGTTCACCAAGAAAAAAGTTATGAGGTAACATACAGTCGAATTGAATACCTCCTCCTTTTTGAAGTCAGTAGAAAAGTAAGGATTTGAATAGAATAGAAAATGAATTATCCACTAATAATAAAACGAATTATCCACTATTTATCATTTTCTTTTATATATATTCAGCCCAACGAAATGAGAATACTCTATAAATACACCACAATAAAAACTAAAATACAGTGCATAAGCCCGAAATTGTTTTTAAAGGAAACAATACAAAACAAAATAATTATCATAAGTTCATTCTCAATAGTTATATGTTAGCGATTTATATGTTTATACGGGAGTTCTGGGATTACTGTAGTGTGGTAGGTTAATTTATTTTCGATTTATTTTATTTTCAGTGTAAACAAAACTGTGCGTTCTGTTTTCCATCATTTGATCAAATCGAAAACGGCAACAATGGACGCATCAAGTTTCCAAACATTCGTCAAGCTTATTTTTTTCTTTAGTTGTGGAATCGTTCGATTAATATTTTTTCCAGTGTGCAAGTTATCAGAAATTATATTTTTGAAAATATTAATTCTTACACAAAATTCTCCACAATATTTCATGCAAAGTTTCTGAAAAATTTTGATGACAGCTTAATCCAGCAACCAATGAATTACCTACTGTAATGTGTGGCCCACATATTTTTATTTAAATGAGTAATTAAAGTGGGATTTTCTCTTATATCGTGAAGCCGTTTTACATTCATAAAACGCACATGGACTAACATTCAGTACCGGAACAATTAGTTGTAGGCCATACAAACACTCGTACCGTGTACTCTATTAGAAATCAAAATGCAGATGCTTATGACTCACCATTTAAATAAAATGGAATACCATTAAACGTCTCCGTCACTCTCATTCTCCATACAAAACACAAGAGAATTGTCCTGTATGCTATGAGAACGTGGTCTCTCCAATAGAGCCGAACCACCCGTGGTACTTGGTGGTAGGTTTCCTTTCCTGCACAGCAGTCTGTCTGGGTAGGTAACACCCTCTTATCTCTTTCTGCCACCAAGCAGCAGTGTGTGCAGAGCGAGCATAATTACAGACAGTGATCCATTCCATTTTGATATTTAGGGGTGTCAATGCATCTGTAGCCTTCTTTGTTTAAATTTGGTCAGGTTTCCATGGACTGTAGTAGCCACTTACCATCTGTTAGTTCGTTTGTGACTTCAATCTCGTAAAAAACAACAACGGGAACAAAGCGGCAGCGTGGATTTACTACTATAAAAACCATTAGCATCATCGTCATTGCAGCGCTTCAGAAGCCCATTGCTGAACATAAGACTTCCGCAAGGAATGTTAAAAAAAACCACGAGACTGAGTCACCTGCATCCATCTTCTTCCACCATGATTTAACAGATCGTCACTACAAATAGTAGGACAGCCTAAGACATCGCTCGCCAGTATGAGGTTGCCGTCCAGAATATATCTTCTCCGTCGGTTGTCGGTTCTTCGGGCTTTATGGCTGGCCGATTGCCACTTTAGCTTACTGATCTGTTGGGCTACATAGGTTACTCTGGTTCTACTAAATTTTGTATTTATATATGTATATAAACACATATAATATTAAAGCAGGTTGCTATTATCAACGCAACAATATAGTTTAAGAGATTTAAATACCTATGTGAATATTCTAATGTGTATTTGATGACATTACCTTTGAGATCCTGCGTTTGTAAGGATTGCAATTTATTATTTTATTCAACATTTGAAGTCACTTTTATGCGTGGGCTGCGTGAGGTTTATTTTGGGATTTTTCTATTGTGCTCGCATTGTTAAGATTTTTTTATATAAATATATTACAATTTTTAATGAAATTCGAATGTGGAAAATAAACCTTACAAACTAAATCAAATCTTCAAAGAAAATGTATTTACAGCTACTTTGAAGTTTGACAAAGGCATTTAGATCAGTGGTCTTATTCTGTTGAGTAATATCTGAGTTATAAAAAATTATATCTTTTTCACTTTTATTTGACATTTTTATAAATGATATATTATTTCATTATCATAAATATGATTAAATCATCAATAAAGTCAAAGTACCAAGTCAAAACTTGTTTATTCAATTTAGGTTTGTTTAAAGTTCTTCTAATAAAAAAGCGAAGAACGTAGTTACATTTTTGACGTGCTCGAATTTAGATGTAGCAGCCAGGCTAATCAACCCAAAACGATAATAAATAACGTTACCCTGGTGCTACCATAACGCAGAAGGTGGCAGGTCTGAAGAAAACATTTATTTCCTAATTACCCCGGCTACTGAGATACGGACTGCATATCGATGCGAGATAATTCGACGTATATATTTAACGTTCTAATATAGAAACAAGAAACAGCCACAAATATCATCAGCGCCGCATCGTCTTCACACGCCGGCTATCTTCATGAATCCGTCGACCATTTTCGAGCCGTTTCTTCAACGCCGCAGCTTCTTCTTCTGCTGTTCCGGAGATGTCCCACGCCGCCGCCGCTCGCCGATTACGCGCGCACCGGTCTGCATGACTTATATAGTCTCGTCGAGCAACGCAGCTACGAGAAGCGATCCACGAGTCTTACGCCGGCAAATGGAGCGCGACATATAGTTGTATATAATATTGTAATTGATTAATTTCATTGGTCAAAATGAAATTCTAATTGGCTAAATAAATAAAAGATATTGCTATTGGGTAACTAGGGATGTAGCCGGAATATAAATATAGGCAGGGTTCACTAAAATAAACACCTTCATTCTGCCCGCACATAGGCATATCAAGAAAATAGTTTCATTCCTCCGCTCCTAGACCACTCGGAGTCTGTTAATAGTGGACACCATTCACCACTATTACATTGGTGACCGTTACGAACACCGATAGGAAGATCCCTGCAAGAATAGTAGGAAAAATATCAGGACGACTTCAGTATATATAAAATCATTGTACTCAAGACGTCATTATGGAGCGAGAAGCGAAGAAATCCGACGCATATACATCAAACCTGGCCAAGGAACAAGAAATCGCCGGTATATCTCTATCGTTGAGAATACCACCGTTCTGAGAGATAACCTCGACTTTGGTTCGTCAGTTTTGAAGCCGTAACGAACGATTTAAAGAAGAGTCAAGCACAACTAGCACAGATGGTGATCGCCCAACTTGAGAAACAAGACATCGAACATATTTCGGACCTGTTGTACAACCCACCGGCGTCCGACCAGTATAATTCGCTGAAACATCGTCTGATCTCTCTATATGAAGAATCCGACGGTCGCCAGCTACAGAAACTTCTATCAGAAATAGAACTTGGAGACCAGAAGCCCACACAACTCCTACGCAGAATGCGTACTTTGGCGCGAGATAAAGTCCCAGATTCGACGCTACGGCTAATGTGGTTAAACCACCTACCACCACATGTTCGATCGGTACTAGCAGTGAGTGAAACATTCAGCACGCAGACGAAGCTCGACGAACTGGCACTCCTGGCAGACAAAATGATCGAAAACAACAGTAGCTCACACATATTGATGATCGAAGGCACTTCAACCAAGGCCAATGATACCCAGTTCCTTCTTGAAGAAATTCGGAAGCTATCATTCGAAGTCGCCACGCTCAAAGCTTCCCAGAATCAAACCTGTTACCAGCAACAGTACAACCAGCACAATCAGCAACATCGAAGATCACTTTTCGTCGCAACCGCTCTG
The DNA here is from genome assembly GCA_029286625.1 of Parnassius orleans. Lineage (NCBI taxonomy): Eukaryota > Metazoa > Arthropoda > Insecta > Lepidoptera > Papilionidae > Parnassius > Parnassius orleans. The sequence continues at coordinate 22,703 of JAGSMP010002267.1, forward strand.
CAAGTAGAAGTCGAACAAGCTCAAGAACAAAATCCCCTTACTGCTACTATCATCGACGTTTTGGTTCCGAGGCAAGAAAATGCACAACACCGTGTACATTCAAAATGAAAATATGAAGTCGGAAAACTAACTACGCTTGATGCGACGGGATCCAGCGTAACAGAAAAGTCCTACCGTCTTTTGTCACCGATAAAAAGTAAGCTTACCTTCCTTATCGACACCGGAGCGAATATCTCAGTTTACCGCCGAGTCAAAGACAGAAGATGAAGCCACTGGATTTTCAACTCCTACGCAGCAAACAATACGGTGATTCCTTACATATGGAGAAAAACAATGGAACTAGATTTAAACCTACGCCGACCATTCAAATGGAGATTTATCGTCGCTAAAGTCAGCAAACCAATCATCGGTGCTGATTTTCTTCAACATCACCAGTTGATCGTCGACATCAAAAATAGAAGAATTATCGACGGAAAACCAATCTTGCATCCCAGTCTTTCGTCCAAGCAACCAATCGCCCACAATAAGAAGCATAGACGTTCAACAATCGTATCACAAGATCCTTGAAGAATATCCTGAATCACAGAATAACTTCAATGAAATTAACACCGAAGCACAACGTTGAGCATTTCATCGAAACCAATGGACCACCACTTCATTGCCGTGCACGTCCAATCGCACCACACCGATACGAGCAAGTTCGAAAGGAATCTGAAAACATGATTGAGCAAGGAATATGCCGTCCAAGCAAAGCCCTTGGTCATCACCACTTCACGTTGTACCGAAGAAGAATGGAGAATTATTGAGTTGTGGAGATTACAGAAGACTGAATTCTATTACCACTCCTGACCGCTACCCAATACCGCGAGTCAAGGATTTCACTCATCAACTGTCAGACAAGACTATATTCTCCACCATCGATCTCAACCGAGCTTACCAACAAATAAAAGTACGCAATGAAGACATAGAGAAGACAGCAATAATTACTCAATGGGATTATTCGAATTTCCAAGAATGACTCCAGGACTGAAGAATGCTGGTCAAACCTTTCAAAGATTCATACACGACTTTCATGGACTGGATTTCGTTTTCGCATCATAGATGATCTACTTGTTGCAAGCCCTGATAAAGAAACGCACGAAACCCACCTACGCACCGTGCTACAGCGATTAGAAGACAATGGAATCACAATCAACCCTTCGAAATGCAAATTTGGACAACAAGAAGTTCAATTTCTTGGTTTCACCGTCAGTAAGGAAGGAATCAACCGCCTACTGAAAAGTCAGAGCAATCATCGATTATGCGAAACCAAAACAATCGAAGAACTAAGGCGTTTTCTTGGGATGATTAATTTTTACAGAGAACACATTCCTAAAGCTGCTGAAATCCAAGCATCACTTCACGCTTACCTTCACAATACGAAGAAAAAGATAAAACGTCAATCGTATGGAACGATGCCGAAGGCATTTGAAGCTTGTAAAGTTGCGATCCAAAATGCAGCTTTGCTCGCTCACCCATCACACGATGCAACCTGCATATCTTCAGCGATGCATCCGATCTCTCAGCAGAGCTGTATTCAACAATACATCAATGGAAAATGGCAACCACTTGGCTATTTTTCGAAAAATTCGATACCCAACGTAACTACAGTACATTCGACCGAGAGTTACTCGCTATCTACATGGCTATCAAGCGCTTCAAAAACGTTCGAGGGTCGAAACCTGATCGTTTTACCGACACAAGCCATTAACATATGTACTTCAGAAGAAACCATCATCATCGGAAACACCACGACGAGCAAGACAACTCTTTCATAAGCGAATTCACGACCGACATACGTCACATCAGTGGGAAGGACAACATAGTCGCCGACGCACTCAGTCGCATACCAATCGACAGTGTAACACCTACATCAATTGACTATTACAAGATCGCCTGAAGCACAAGACAGAGATGGCGACAACATCAAACATCTATCGAAGCAAAGTAACTTGACCATCAAGCAAGTTACAATGCCAATGACGCATCTACCTATCTATCTGCGAAGCATCAACGTCAACCATGCGACCTACCTACCAGAAGAATGTCGTCGCGAAGTCTTCAATGCACTGCACAACATCAGTCATCCAGGTGTTAGAGCAACCAGAAAACTCATCACTGGAAAATTCTTTTGGCCTTCAATACAAGTGGATGTTGGCAACTCAAGGAAGTGTGCATTCAATGTCAAAATGCAAAGTACAAAGGCATACATCAAGCAGCCTAGATTCATTTCCACCTACGGAGAGATTCGAACACCTGCACGTTGACATCGTTGGACCATTACCTACTTCACTGCAAGGACATCGTTACCTCGTAACAATGATCGACAGAACAACAAGATGGCAGAAGCAATACCTACCGAAGATACATCAGCTGAATCCGTCGCGAAGATAATTTATGAAAATTGGATTACTCGTTTCGGATCACCTAAAACCATCACAACGGATCTTCCTTGATCCGAACAAACTTTTGAACTTCAAAAGCAACCTATTCCTCAAACTTCTTCAAACTATGGGAATACAGAAGACACGTACAACGGCATACCATCCTCAATCAAACGGAATAGTCGAACGATGGCATCGTACATTGAAGACCGCACTCAAAACTCGTTTATCTCAACATACAAAGTGGATTGATGAACTACCTACAGTGCTACTTGGACTACGAGCAACACCGCGTGCAGACACTAGTCTTAGCGCCGCTCAGCTAACCTACGGCTGCAGCATAAGACTACCGTGTGACTTCTTCACTTCAACATCGTCAAATAATCAAGAAATGAATTACGATTTTGTAACTCAACTTCGAGAATCAATCAACAAAGTCTTACCGTCGAAACGCACATCATCACACGGAAATAATAAATCAGTATTCATTCATCAAGATTTGAAAACATGCAAGTTTTTGTAAGAAACGACGCAGTGAAGAAACAATTTCAACCTACCTACGATGGACCGTATAAAGTATTAGAGCGAAATAACAAGACTTTTAAATTACAAATACCCGGAAGGAAATCTACAATTATATCGATCGACCGACTAAAGCCTGCCTATGTTATTAACGAGGATACTTCGGAGTTCATCATCATCATCATCATCATCTCAACCACCAGCGAGCTTGAAAACCCATCACCTACATCAACCCAGATAAAACCTATTTTAAAAATTACGACCCATGGGCGAGTCGTCAAGCCTCCGGTACGCTTTCGCTAGGGGGAGAGTGATGTAGCAGCCAGGCTAATCAACCCAAAACGATAATAAATAACGTTACCCTGGTGCTACCATAACGCAGAAGGTGAAGGTCTGAAGAAAACATTTATTTCCTAATTACCCCCGGCTACTGAGATACTGCGGACTGCATATCGATGCGAGATAATTCGACGTATATATTTAACGTTCTAATATAGAAACAAGAAACAGCCACAAATATCATCAGCGCCGCATCGTCTTCACACGCCGGCTATCTTCATGAATCCGTCGACCATTTTCGAGCCGTTTCTTCAACGCCGCAGCTTCGCTTCTTCTTGCTGTTCCGGAGATGTGTCCCACGCCGCCGCCGCTCGCCGATTACGCGCGCGCGTTTTTTTTTTTTTGCGCCCAATGCGGACACCCTCCGGTAGCGGGGAGGAGGTGGTGAATGCTCTGGCATACCACGCAGCCGGCTGCGTGGTTATGTGGGACTCACTTTGAAGAAGTGCCCACTCAAACACCACCTTGGGATCGACATTAGCCCGAAGGCTGTCAGTCGCATCTGAGACGACCTCCCTCGGGGAGAGGAGAGGCGGGGCACAACCGTCCGGGGACAGAAGCGCGGATCAACCAACACAGCCGCAAAGTGCGACGGTGCTGGAGAAATGAGTGGGAATCGCATGTGCGAGAACCGACTGCCAGCGGCGTGGCGGATGGGGACAGGAGGCAGGCACTCACCGTCCAACGGCAAGTGCGGACGCACAACACAACCGCACGGGGCGGCTGGCGGAGACGGAGGCTCCACCGTCGCCCGAACCCATATTCATGGGCACGGAAACACGGCGACGGCGAGACAGCTAAGCACAACCGCACGGGCACGGCTGTGCTAGCCGAGAGGAGGCAAAACTCGACCGTGCAAGGACGGGAGTGTGAGGGCACCAACCGTACATGGACGGAAGAGCGGTCAGCCAACGCAACCGCACGGGGCGGCGGCGCCAGCCGAGGACGGACGGGACTGACGTTCTATTCTAAAATGTGCCGACCGAGGAGAAGACCGTACGGGGACGGGTGCCCGGTCAGCGGCGGACCCAAGCACACGACCGCTCGGGAGCGACGGCGCAAGCGAATGATTTTGCGCGCGCACCGGTCTGCATGCGACTTATAGTCTCGTCGAGCAACGCAGCGAGAAGCGATCCACGAGTCTTACGCCGGCAAATGGAGCGCGACATATAATAGTTGTATATAATATTGTAATTGATTAATTTTCATTGGTCAAAATGTAGAAATTCTAATTATAAATAAAAGATATTATTGCTGGGTAACTAGGGATGTAGCCGGAATAATATAGGCAGGGTTCACTAAAATAAACACCTTCATTCGCCTGCACATAGTAAGGCATATCAAGAAAAATAGTTTCATTCCTCCGCTCCTAGACCACTCGGAGTCTGTTAATAGTGGACACCATTCACCACTATTACATAGGTATTCGAATTGCAAGCTAACTTACGCATGCGCACATTGAAACAGTTTTACGCTATGTTTTATATATTATACCTAACTAAACTTGATACTTGCTCAGACCAACAAAGGAAGAAAGACGGAGCGCTGCGTACATTTTAAGTGAAGCTGAAACCATGCTCAACTTTTTGACACGCACTCTCGCATACATCTTTTTTATTTTTTTCTTTATTAGCCCGTAAAAGTTTACTGATGAATGCACACATGGATGCACCTAAAACCATGTTAATGGTTGCAAATGTTCTTACAATAAGGTGAGCATGGTTTTGGCTTGGATTTTGCCTCCCTTGAAATGTACGCGCAGCGCTCTGTTTTTCTTTCTTTGTTGGTATAAGGATACTTGAAGTATTATTAATTTTATAAGTATCAAGTAAAGTTAGTTGGCGAAACTTTGCAATTGAATTTGTTATCTGGCATGATAATAATGTTCATATGATTAGCAACCGACAAGCGTGTATGCGTAGATATATGGATGTAAAGGAGGCGAGAGGTGTGCCAGGATCGTGCCAAATGGAAGTCCGTAGTCTCTGCCTACCCTCTGGGTGACAGGCGTGAGTGTTTATGTTACGTTTATGTTTTATTCTTACAATTAAATGTCAAATTTAAATTATTATTACATGTCAAATTATGAATCAATAAATTTAAATTATATCTTAGTTAATTTTTCTGTGGCCATCCCTCTATGTAAGGCA
>JAGSMP010002268.1:0-27303 GCA_029286625.1 Parnassius orleans
AAGCGTGTATGCGTAGATATATGGATGTAAAGGAGGCGAGAGGTGTGCCAGGATCGTGCCAAATGGAAGTCCGTAGTCTCTGCCTACCCCTCTGGGTGACAGGCGTGAGTGTTTATGTTACGTTTATGTTTTATTCTTACAATTAAATGTCAAATTTAAATTATTATTACATGTCAAATTATGAATCAATAAATTTAAATTATATCTTAGTTAATTTTTCTGTGGCCATCCCTCTATGTAAGGCAATGTAAACAAGATAACTTTATGCACATTTATGTTATTGAGATATTCAATATATTTAAGTAGTTGATCCGTGTCCATATTGCCTCTTCTCCCAACAAAAATTATTAATATACTATTAGAGCTAAATTTACCAGTTGAAATTTTATTCATGATATTACTGAATGATGCTCCAGGCATGCAGTAATTACTTATGTATCTGTTGCCCTTTTAAATAGTTATTTAATGATATTCCCAAATTTTTGCCTATGTCATCACTATACACAATAACATTATTTTTTTCATTTTATGTTTTTTTTTAATTTATCTGCTATTGTTATGGTACTGTCATAGAGTGTAGGTAAAGAAAATGAAGTATTACTGCTTGTCATATTATTAACACACACTGTCCCTAAAGAACCTGGCATTGAGCGCTGATATTCATTTTGATATTTTAATAAGGAGTCAAAACGTTCTTCGTTATATTTAGATGACTTTACCAGATTATCCATGGCCAGTATGTTGGGTTCTTTTATCTCACTCTCTGATGATTTATATTTAAAGTAAGTAAAGTAAAGTAAAGTTACAGCCTATATACGCTCCACTGCTGGGCACAGGCCTCCTCTCATTTCTGAGAGGGTTTTAAGGCTAGGAAATGTCCGCCGCGCTGCCCCAATGCGTGTTATGAACTTCACATGTCTTCGAAATATTTTTTTTCAGACATGGTTTCCTCACGATGTTTTCCTTCACCGCCGAGTACGTGGTAAATTAGCACTTAAAATTGCAATTAACAATTTCATTGGTGCCGGCGGGGATCGAACCCGGGTTGCTCGCGTAATGTATAACTTACAGCGAGCGCTAACCATCTGAGCTACCACGGCTCAATTACGATTATATTTATTTGGCATAATTTGTAATGAGGTTTGAAGTGATAAAATTTATGAATTAAGGACGCGTTTACAAAATTGATAGGTATAGAATCGAACTATTACATTGACACGGGCCACACACACAAGTGTACGCACGGTTAGCTGCGGGTGCGGGAATCGTAATCAAGTAAAAACATTTTGATAATTTGAAAGATTGTTTTTTTTTACCTTAGCTTTGTCGCTATTTCTTGAAATACTACAGGTTGGACTTTCCGTGCGATCTAAATCAATTGGTATTTTAAACATAGTGTGAGCAGTTTTACCTCCTGGTAGCAATGTTGCAGCTATACCTGATGAAGCCATGGCAAGAGCAATTTTACGCTGATTTCGAACATAAGCTAATAATTTAGTCAAATGGTTTTCCCATATTGTTCCCATTATTCTGAACACTCTCGCACGCGATCATAGACTGAACGTTGTTCTGCAGTCATCATTGGGACACCGTTTTCTAATGTTGCCAGCAGTTCCATTGATTTGTAACCAATCTCTGCAGAATATTCCCTATTGGTAACCTCTCCGACTGAGGTTGGTGTTGGCAAACCATATTCACAGAGTGATTTACCGCCTACTGCTGTTAAGTCTTCCTGTAGAGCTAATAAGCACAGATTTATGGCAAGATCACGGAAATTATCATTAGTTGCGCCTTCATCATTGTGAGATATATTCCGAAGAAAGTCTTCTGCAAAATTTTCTTTATATTTTTCCCATAATTGTACAGCATCTGACAAATTACAAAATGTGAGTAATGTTACAAATAAATAGCGTAACCGTCGTGGATTATCACTAACACAGGATTCTGCTAAAGCGTCATCCCAATGCTGATCATTTTCAAGCAAACGACGCGCTTGGCAAGCTGCATGATAAGTTGATAAACAACATCGTCTACTTTTCTCAAATCTATAAATGATGTTGGTCCTCGCACTGTATGTAATAATAGTCGCAAATAGAAACACTCAGCATTGTTAGGATGAACGGTATACACTCTACCAAGAACATGTTCTTTGAAAATACCTGACTCGCCATCTACAGGCCTGCCACGGCGTCAACGATTAAAGACACCTCGTGGCTTATCGTAGGTATAATACGATGGAACTTCCTCATACAAAAGAGGTTTCGCAAAATCATCAGTTTGGCAAAGTCAAAAGAATGCTAATAAAGTTGTTTGTCTAGGGTTCTCTAATCGTTCTGTAACATTTTCGGCGTTGAAATATATACGTTGACCGCCTTCAAGATGAACATCCAGATGAGTCACAGGTGGACACACATTTCAACATTTATATGAGCTTGAAATGCTCTAGACATCACAGGCGAATACGGAACGACCCACCTATTATCTAAAGTAACCTGTTGTCCAGACACTCGCTTTTCAACAGTAAAACCACCATTGTCTCTTGAACGGCGACGATATAATGGGTATCCATCATGTTCTGTTACAGTTTCATCCACTAATGCTTTTGTATATCTTTTAGTGCAACGACCGTCTTGCATGCAAGGAGCATTCCCGTTAAATGCACCACATGGGATCTGCAATCGGATCTGGAATTTCAGCACTGATTGAACTGTCTACATCATTAGGTCGAACCTTATCTTTTAACCAAATCAGGATATGTGCGTGAGGTAAGCCGCGTTTTTGCCACTATACATATAACACAATACATCTCCAAAAATGTTATCTTTGGTAAGTAGATCTATCATTGATTTTAATTTTAAATGAAAAACTCTTGCGATAATATCATGGCGGTCATGCGGTGCTTGACCCTCAATAAGCTCCCGAGTGATTTCATACCACTTGGGATTGGTAGTTACAGTAATAAATAAGTCGGGACGTCCATATTTTATTACGTAACAAAAAGCATTTTGAGTACGTTCGTGCATGTAGCGTGGACCACCAGTAAAAGAAGAGGGTAAAATAACTAAACGGCCCATATTCACCGTATCATTATCTTGCTGCATGGCGTCGCGAAAGTGCACGTATTCTTCAGCGCGCAGCTGCCTTTGATTAGATCGTATATAAACTAATCTTTCGGTTTCAATTTTTGCGTACATGTCAACAATAAACTGATTGAATAAGCCACGAAATCGTTGAGTATACAAATCTATTCCGTCTCACTTGCAAGTAGTAACAATAAAATTGAAGGCATGACATCTTTTATTATAATTAGGTGCGCCTGTACGCGGATCAGTTTGGTATAAAGCGAAATTATAACCATCTTCCCTCGAGTATATCAAAGGATATTGCAAACTGTCGTAAGCCCTGTGGGTTTCGTAAATACGTTGCAAACGATTGTCTCTGGAACGGATAACGATATCACGCCTACCACATTCCTGGTCGACCAATACTACAGCAACTTCATTCGTGGATGGAACGTTATAACGCCCAGGGTGTTCCTGAGTTGGACGCCTATCGGCATTTATAACAATTTTATAATTGTTATCACCATCTTGAAAGAGCTTCTAATGCCGATTTAAAACTGCATATATACGAATTAACCTGATGCAACATGTTCTGAAGTTGTGAAATAAGTTCAGTATTTAAATTCGGGAAATATTTTTCTTATATTCGACTGTTCGTTGTAGTCGGATACAAAATATATTGAAGAAACTTAGGTTGGTCTTCAGGCAAAAGGGATCCTATCAAATGGTAAACCTGACCTTGTATCTTAAAAGTAGGCATGAAAGGACCTTCTGAGATTTGTTGAGCACCAAAGGATGTCATTTGAAACGCACTATTATAAGTGCGAATATTATCTAAGAACTGTTTAGATTGCACATGTTCCCCTAAAAGTAGTGACTTCAAAGGTTCCGGTGGATCTTCGAACGAAGGCAAATTTATTTTACCTCCAGAACAACAGAAACCAGCCGACTCCTTACTCCACTTTGAAGCATTACAAAAAGAACATACTACATTCATATCGCCTATTACAGAAGATGATCTGTAATCAATTGTGAGGTTATAAGCAAACCCACTTTTATATTTGTCGGAACACGCCACCGAATTTGTAGATTGATCTTCTATGTGTACATCTAAGTCATTAAGACTATGTCGAAATCTGTCTGCAGTAAGACGGGCCTCTCGCTGTTCGTCCGTTTCAAGAGACCGAATATTTTCAATTCTTAATCTTTCATTAGACAAACTTATTAATCGTTCTTGTCTCAAAGAATTGTAATATTCGCGTCCCGACTCTAGTCGTTGTTCATGCTCATGTTCATCTTCAAGAGATCGAATAATATTATGGTACACCCTATCATTTGTCAAACGGTCTTCATATTGAGTAAAAGTTTCAGATTCTCGAGATAAAATATGACGTTCGCGATCAGCTGTGAGACGTAATTCCCTCTCAGTGTAGGTTTCGGACTCACGGGATAGTACATGCCGTTCGCGATCAGCTGTGAGACGTAATTCCCTCTCAGTGAAGGTTTCGGACTCACGGAATAGTACATGCTGTTCGCGATCAGCTGTGAGACGTAATTCCTCTCAGTGTAGGTTTCGGACTGGCGAGATAATGTATGCCGTTCGCGGTCAGCTGTGAGCCGCAATTCTCGTTGTGAAGCAGTTTCAGCTTCTCAGGATAACACATGTTGTTCTCGGTCAATGGTAAGCCTAGCTCTCGTTGAGAAGAACTTTGAGACGCCCGTGATGTAGCTCGTCTCGTTCTGTCAGCTAATCGCATCTCTCTTTCTGGAGAGCTTTCATTGGCTCGAAGTTGAGGCACTAACTCTCATAGAGTTTAACCGATGTGCTCTTTCCTCTGCCGATTCTTGAGACCGCACATTTCTCATTCTCTGCTTTCTCGAATTTCGAGATAAAGATAATCGTTTTTAGGTGGCATTGTGTATTTTATTTTTAATCGACGGCATTCAGTTACCTAACAAAATAATCTACGTTAGAGGTCCTAACTATAGCTACCATACACTTAAAAAATCTAAATGCTTACTAAATAATAAAACGGATCCTAAATAAATCCTTAAATCCAAAATTAAATTCTTAAATATATATAAGTAGGTACCTAAACTACGTCTAATAGAATGAAATAACCTATTTGATACCTAGGTACCTATTTAAAACTACAGCTAAATAAAAAAAAAGTTTAATTTATAATTAAGCTAATACTAAGAAATATTTAAACACTACCAAAATAACTAATACCTATTTTATAAAATAACAACCAAAGAAATCTAAAAATAAATTATTAAACGTAAGAGTGGACTAAAAGTCGCGCTGATAAGCACGGTTTGTTAAAATCAATTATTGTCTGTCAATAAGGTCGAACACTCTGAACGTCTATTCGCATCAACAGCCAAATATTGTATGAAGCTCGCACAAAAGGCACCCTCCGGAAGCGGGGGAGGGAGGTGGTGAATGCTCTAAGCATACCACGCAGCCGGCTGCGTGGTTATGTGGGACTCACTGACTAACCTAACAACCTAAGTGCCTACCACTAAACACCACCTTGGGGTCGGTATTGGCCATAGTGGCCTTACTGCCGAGATTTGATGCGACCCTCTTTGGGAAAAGGGCGCAGGCGGCGAAGGCCGCTGAGACGTGCCTACTAACATATTAAGTATTGGATGAAGAAGCTTTGCCTGAGCCGCCAAGAGGCAGTTCAGGTCGAAGCTTGTTGGGGGTCCGAGAGGCGTTTCTCGGTCTGGACTCGATAGCGGAGGAGTGGGGCTGCGGGCTGCCTCACGAATGAAATGATTGGGTGGGACTCTGAAGCTTTGAAGAAGTTTTCAGAGAGTTTTTAAATTGTTGGACTGTGGGGAGCTCTAAGTCTCGGTGGAGGTCAGCGTTACGGACGTACCAAGGTGCGTTCGTAGCCCGACGACAAAAAGGTTTTGAACAACTTGAAGTTTGTTCAAGGTTTTGGGCTTGCGTGAGCAAAATGGGGCCGCGTAAGACATTACGGGTCGTATACAACCTTGGGTCCGTTTATTATGGAGGACATTTACTGTGTCGGCCCAACATACTGTTGAGCCTACCCAGATAAAATCGCGCGTTACAGTTACTCTCTTGACATGGGGCTCGAAAGTGAGCCTCGTGTCAAGTGACACTAAGTATTTAGCGGACGTATGCCAGGGGACCGGGTCCCTAACACGGATTGGCGGAATAATAGTGGGGCGGCGTCGTTTATGTTCGAAGTGAACGGCGGAGCTCTTCTCCGGGTTCACATCGATACGCCATTTTGGAACCAAGCTCCTAAGTCATTAACTGACTTTTGGATCTTGTTCCGTATAAAAGGTAGGGACGTGCCTTTGCAGTAGAGGCAGTGTCGTCTGCAAGAGGAGATCTGAACACCATTCGACGGTATGGGAATGTCGTTGGTGTACAGGATATAAAGAAGGGGCAAGTACCGAGCTGAGGGGACACCGGCTTTGATTGGACGCAAAGAGGAGGCGTGCCTTCGTGTCTGTAACGGAAGGTACGGTCTTTCAAGTAGGAGGCCACAGACGAACAAGACGATCAGGGACCTATATTGCAGTTTGTAGATAAGGCCTTCGTGCCAGACTCTATCAAACGCTTTCGCTATGTCAAAGAAGACCGCGATGGTCTTATGACGGCGAGATAAAACCGCTGAGGATGTATTCCACAATACGGTGAACTTGTTTGGGACAAGAGTGTTTCGCTCGAAACCAAATTGGTGAGGATGACAAGAGGGTCACCGTCTGTGAAACAGATGGCGCCTCATGCGATTTGGATTACTCGTTCAAATAGTTTGCCCATGGCCTTGAGGAGGCTGATGGGACGATAACTGAGGAAGATTGTGACTTTCCTGGCAGGGATACCAATGACAGTTGCCTCTTTCCACGTGGTGGGAAAGTAACTAAGGTTGAAGCAGGCATTGAAGATAATAGCTAAAGGGTTAACACCTGCTCAGGAAAATGTTTAAGGGCTTGGTTGGAGATGCCATCCGCGCCCGGAGCCTTTTGGGCTTCAGTCCTTTGATGAGGATGAGATCTCATCATTGGACACAGTGATAGGGTCAGAGACTGTGGGGGTGAGTTCCGGCGGACCTCATCCTCCACTGTCTGGATGTGGGAGGGTCTGTGGGTTGAGAACTGGGAGGCATTGAGCAGCGATGCTGTCTGCAAAGCACTCAGCTTTCCTCGTCCTCGAAGGCAATAGTACCGTCAGGGCGAGAGAGAGGAGGATATGAGTGATAGCGTCTATGCGGAGGGCTCTTGCCATCCGATAGTACGCTGTTGAGGAGGAGATTCTCCATGAGATTACTCTTTCGAGGTCTCGAAATTCGGTAAGCGTGAACGGACTTCTCGTTGAAGACGATTGGCCGTACGTCTATATTCGGGGGTTGGATGAGTGCTGCTCTCAGGCAGCTCTCTTGGCTTTTATTAGGTTGCTAATATGAGGAAGACCATTATTATTAGCAACCGGGACATCCTATTCTCCTTAAGGGAGGATGTTATAAGGTGGAGGTGAATCGACCGCGGTGTCGATTTTTCAGTACTGTCGAATAAGTCCGAAGAAAGGATAGGGGAGTCCGGAGGTCCAAAGCTGTGCTAGGGACGTCTTGAAGCCTTCCAGTTAGTGAAGGTTTTCGTGGATGGAGTTGGGGAGGTGGCTGATGGCCAAGTATAGGGAGACAGGGCGGTGGTCGGAACCAAGATCGTCAGGGTCTCGATTGACCTGAGGTTGAGACAGACTTCTTTTGCTATTGCAAAGTCTAATACGTCAGGAGCGTGGTCGGTGTTGTCAGGATAGTGAGTGACACCAGGGGACTGAGGACAGTGAGGTCGAGAGACTGCGTGATATCAAGCAGTATCTTGCCGCTCTGAGTAGTGGTAAGACAAGTCAATCAGTATGCTTGAGTTAAAATCTCCAAACATAATAACTGAATTGCCTAACGCAAGGATGGCCTCAAAATCTTTTAGAGGGGAGAGTTCCACTGGGGATAGCAGGAGGCTATGACGATGGACGGATGTCGGTCAAGGCCATGCATACCGTCTTCCCATATTGGTAAGCGGCGGAGTGGGAATGTGAGAGCAGTGAAGTGTCATCTTGAAGTAAATGGCAGTACCGCCGCCTCTGCAGTCAGGTCTGTCATTACGAAGAGAATATTTTTGATGGAGAAACCTTTGAGATTCTGGGGTCTGAGGTGGGTCTCCTGTAGGAGGAGGTCGGCTTCGCGATCTCGAGGAGGAGCTTAAGCTCAGGAGGTTATTTCATAAACCGAGTATTGAAGGAGACAGTGATAAGCCCTTAGGCAATCCGTCCGTGGGACTTTGGGAAGGCAGAGTGAGTCGTCATAGTGTTAAGTTAAATTAACAACACAACGAGCTCAGAAGATTGTGGTGCTCCGCTAGAGGAGACGGTCCTGGGGGACCTAGCAGCGCAGTTTGCGCTAGTATGGCGATCGCCAATGTCGATGCTCTGAATAGCAGGTAAACCGTATTCAGGTCATCAACCATTGAGGTTGAGCCTGTTGAGGAGCAGAGGAAGTCCGCGGAGGGTCGGCCTTTGGGGCCCCAGGGAGGTGGTGGCTGCGTGGGCGAGAAAAAGCCCGGAGGGGCTGGATGGGTATAAGGCTGGATAGGGCCCATAAGGGGCCTAGGGGGCCTGGGGCCCTGTGAGGGGCAAGTGGGGGCTGAGGGGCTGGGAAGGGCTGACAGGGCATCCTTGATGGGAGTGCCGAGAATGAGTTTTCATTCATCGGCGGCGGAGGTCTAGTAGACGGGGCCGAGGAGCGCGAGGGCATCCCTGTAGTTGGCCGGGTGGGGTTGCCCTGAGGACGCAAGCTGGCGGGATTCGGCGTCAGTGGGCCGAGGCACTCTTTCGAGTGGTGTGGTCTGGGCATAACGCACCTGGAGGGGCTGAGCAGTTGGCCGCCGCATGCCCGTAGAGCTGGCAGCGGTGGTACTGCGCCGAGGCCACCCGCCTATGTGGGGCTCGATCCTCCTCTCGACAGGCCACACACAGTGCGTACCTGCCGGAAGATGTTCTTTGCCTCGGCATTGGTTAGGATGGCTAAGCAAGCGGAATCTCTTGCCCGTGCTGCTGTGCATCTTATGCACTGCTTTGAAGGGGAAGCCTTGGGACTTAAGGTCCTCAAGGATGTCCTCGTTGGCAAGCTCGTGTGGGACACCGCGGATTACGGCCCTGACTTTGCGCTCTTCTGGGAGAGCGTACGTGTGGTAGGACACACGTTGGGCTGTGAAGAGCCTGGTGAGTCGACGAAAGTCGTCGATTGTGTCGGGGATGATTTTTATGGAGTCACCTAGATTGGTGGCCTGACTGATACCGATTTTACTGTCGTAACAGGTTTTCGACAGTTTGGTATATCTTTCCTTGTCTCTAAGGAAGACAGGGGGCGGGACCTGATTCTTAGCGAGGGTCGGGGCGCAGCGAGCTGCTGGCAGAGGAGCGGGGAGGTTGAGCGGCAGTAAGGGTACTGCGGCAGCGGCAGGGCTGCGGAGGTGGAGGCAGCGGTGGGAGCTGGGGGCGGGTGCGGCAGGGGCTGGAGGTGGCAGGGCTGCCGGGACGGGGAGCAGTTCTTAGCGTCGCGCTTTGGGCCGCGTTTGACTTCACTACAGTGAAGGGGTTTCGTCGGTCATAGTACCGTCAAAGTCAGCGGAACTGCTGGATGTGTAGCCAGTTGGGGTGATGGTCCTCTTCCGGGAGGACGTGGAGGAGTCGGGCACGAGCTCTCCGTTGACATGGCGACGTGGGACGCGGGTGGGACGGTCTGCGGGGCAGCCGTGGGGCGACGGGGGCCGGGGTACATGCCTGAGGGCAAGGAGGCTTGGACTGCGGCGAGGCCGTCTCGTCCAGGTTGATGCCCAGACCAGAGATTGGTTCAGGGCGGCTACAATGGACCTGATGAGGTCCTGCGTGGACATGTTGGGTGGGGAGCGACTAAAACAGTAAAGGGACTGTCCCTGTTCTCAAAAGAACAGGGCTTGTGTTCTGAAAAGAACAAGAGACGTGACTTTCCCAAACAGTATACACAGTATATAACAATAACAAAAACAAAAGAAAATAACAGAAAAGTAACAAAGTAACAACAAACAAAAACAATAACAAAGCGGTCAAAAGCAAGAACGGTAAGTAAAGGCAAAAACTCACCAAGGCGGCTGTTCTACACTGCGTGAGCAGGAGGGCGGAGGCGCGAGAGCGAGAGGCACTCAACGTACGGGGACGTGAGCGCTGACTACTTAGCACGACCGCTCGAGAGCGGTGCGGTAAGCGGAATGAGCTCGCACTCGGACCCCCCGCCTTTTTATACCTCCCGCCGCGAGCCGCGTCGAGCGCGGCGACCGTTACACAAATAATCATAGCATGATTCAGTATTCACGCGATGGCTTATTAGCGTATTTCATGTATAACTTTGGTGTGTCTATACCGATTTCTATGATTCTTTTTTATTGAATAGATAATAATGTTAACTTTTTAATTAGGGATGAGTGAGAGTGTTATAAACGTAAGTAGACAAATATAATCAAGCTCGAACTGCTAAGCTATCGGGAGTTACGTGTTATTGTGAGTCAACCATAAAAGTTAGACATATGCTGTCGTGGGATATTTTTATATAATTTTAAGGAGAACATTTCCGTTATACATGATTTCTGTGTAGCTTTAACCATTAAGGCTGCACACGCGACGGAAGCTTAAAAATGGAGTAATTCTCCCGTTTCCCAACATTTACCTTCACTGCTCTGCTCCTATTGATTGTAGCGTGATGAAAAGTATACTATAACCTACCAGGAGTATGAAGAATGATTGTACCAAGTTTCGTTAAAATCCGTCGAGTAGTTTTGTTTCTATAACGAACATACAGACAGACAGATAAAATTTTACTGTTTGCATTTTGGCATCAGTATCGATCACTAATCACCCCTGATAGTTATTTTGGAAATATATAGCACTGTGTACAGAAGCCGGCGAACAGGGCATTATCAATTATGACAGTTGATTATTGTATTTAGATTTAGGAGAAATAAGTACCATTTGGAATCAACTTTATTTCTATTGGCAGGATGGCCGAGCTAGATTACTCTCTAAGCATATTTTGTCCACAGGTACTGCACCGGAGGACGGGTGCTAGTCAGGGATGGCCGTGTCGTGATTGATGGCGCCATAGTGCAACAAGCAGCGCCATCTAACAATTAGTTTTGTGAACTAATGATATCGTTACCGGAAACGCAAGCGTGCCTATCGCTGGACACGATCGTCGGCAGAGGGATACAGCGAGGACTGGAGAAGAGATCGGGTGTTCCGACATTCGAACTCCGACAGCCTTCGGACGCTCACTACCAACGCATGTTTGTTTCTTGTGTAAAACCATTTGAATAAAGCTATTTTGATTTAAATTACCTTTCGTTCGAGTGCCCACGATAGTTTACATTTACGTAGAACTATGTCGGATCGTGAATAAGACCCAATGCTTCGTATCTCGGCCACCTGTTGTTGTATGCGACATATAGGTGAAGCGATAGTCAGAATCAGACATGGCCAATAGAACAACAGAATAATATTTTTTGTAATTTGAAAATAAACTTCCGCTGTGTTCAGGACAGATTATTCTTACGTGCTTCCCGTCTATACTGCCGATGCAGTTAGGGAAGTTTGCCATTTTCTTAAACCCGTCAGCGACTTTAAGCTATTCTTTCTGTGTATTCGGTAACGAAAGGCATTGTTTATGAAGTGAACCCAAATATTTGCACACACTTTTAATGATTCCGTAATAGTTGCCGTACATATACGGTAACTAAAATAAATATCACTGTAGCTTTGTCCAGTCACAAGGTATCTGAAACAAACAAAATACTCTTTAAAATTATTGTACTTACAGAAAAACAAAAACAAGTACAACAGCGGTGGAAAACTGGGCGGGATTCTTACGTAAGGAGCAAAGTCACATTGAAGAATATAAAATGTGGATCTGGAGGTGGAAACACTAAGATTTTTTTTTTGACTGTCCGCAATTTTTAGACAAAAAACAAGTAGTCAACACTGAAGATTCAATTTTAGCAAGTCAGTACACAATTAATGAATCCCGGTCAAATAGCGAGCCACCAACCATTGATACAGGAGAATGTTCTTCGATCCAAACCCTTCATCAATCCAAAATGCTCTGCTTTAACTGAGGGTCTCAATACTTCCCAAACAAACCAAACAGCTGCAAGTAGACGGAAAAATGTGCATAGAAAGCGTAGGAGAATTCGTGATAAAGACGACCATTTTGAGAAAAGTTTTGAATATATTTAAAGAGAACACAAAATTGATGCAGAACGATGATGTCATTTTTTTGTTCGCTTCTGCCGATCATGCAAACTTTTTCTACCCACCAAAAATTCTTGTTTCGTTCGGAAGTACTAAAAAAAGCCATAGAAATTTCATCTGGTAACAGCTCTAGTGAAGGCCGGCCTGGGACATCCCATACTTCTTCTAAGATGTCGGAACATTCAGATATACTTACTTTATACTCATCAGAACAATCCACATTGCAAACCCTTCCCGAACAATGTTCTCATTTTATAGAAAAACTCGCAACTCAACAATTGGTAGCACTAAGTGATTCATCGATCCCAACCTAAACATTGCAAGAATATCTTACTTTCAAGAAAATGTAAATCGATACTAATCAGAACAATCCATAGCAAACCCCCGAACAATGTTCTCATTTTATAGAAGAACCGCAACTCAACAATTGGTAGCACCAAGTGATTCATCGATCCCAACCTATACATTGAGAATATCTTACTTTCAAGAAAATATAAATCGATTACCTACTTTTGCACTTTTAATTAAAGTACCTACTGATTATATAATTTTTGAGTTATTCTTTGTCCTATTATGAAATAGATATAAGTAAAAAAGAATATTAATAAAAAGTACTTAAATACAATAAAGAGTAAATGAGTACTTACCCAGCAAACATTTTTGTCATATAATCAAACATTTATATGACCTTGAGTCTTATTAAAGTTATTTTACAGTATTTTTTTTACTCTTCGTCATGTACTGGTGCATTATGTGTCCGAATCAGATACCATTATAAAAAGTGGGCTATTGATTTTAATATTCCACAAGTTGCATTAAAGCAAAGTTGAATTAAATGTAATTCTGAACAAAAAGAATGCCCTGTATAGTCCCTTTAGACCCAAGGACGATTTTAAAAAGTAAAAAAGATGTACAAATAATTCTTATCGATGATGGTCATTACTGGCATAATGGTCTTATTGAATCTTTAAAGACGATTTTACAAAACCTATATGATAAACATAAATGCGTTTCGCTTAATGTAAATATTGACGGTCTACCATTGTTCAACAGCTCTAAGCATCAAGTGTGGCCTATATTATGTAACATCCACGAAAGACCAAATGTGCCCTCTTTTGTTGTGGGTATTTATGAAGGTACGAGTAAAATTTATCCGCATTTTTTCATTCTTTAGTAAGTGAATTACAAGAATTAATGTCTAATAATTTGAGAATTGCATCAAGATGGGGTCGATACATTGATCGAAGTTAAAGTTAGAGCCTTCATATGCGACTCGCCAGCGAGAGCCTTGGTTAAAGGTGGTTATCCTAGTCCCAATTATGTAATTTAAAATTTTCTGTTAGGTAATATTCTTATTAACTTTTTAAGTAATGTTTTATTCGTTATATATGTTAAATTACGTGGTAGAGCCATGCTGCAGCTATATTAGTAGTATAGTTATAGCACGAATGGGTCGGCTCGACCGGGGAAGGACCACGCTCTCACAGAATACCAGCGTAAAATAGCAGCTTAACGCTGCTGTGTTTCGTATGGTGAGTGTAGAGAGCCGGAGACCCTTTTTACTGGAAAGGAGCATTCCATCTTAGTCCTCACGGGTGACAGCGCATTTGCATTTTGATTCGTAATCGAGGATAGATGTAGATGTCTATGGGCCACAGCAACCACTTACCATCAGGTGGACTGTGTGTTTGTCACCCTTATCCTATAAAAAAATTCGAAATCCGACCAATTCTGAAAAACGGCCAGGAACTTAGGTGCAATATTGTACCGGCTCAGACGATCGAGTGGCAGCAAGCGCTATTACATAAAAACGATTCTGAGTTAGATAACCAACTGGAATATAGTGAAAGGTTTTCGTTTAGTAGTAGTAATTTAAATAAAAGTAAATTAATTATATTTTATATTTTACAGGAGTATGCAACTTTAATGCTAAACATGGTTTTGAAATGTAAGTGGTTTATAGTATAGTCATAAATCGCACACAGTCATCTTTGCAAAGACTGATTGTTCAAGAAGAAATGACGCGGACTTTCGTTCTAAGAAGTATGGAGATCACCACAAGTACGATTCTCCTTTGCTAGCATTTCCAATAGATATGATTGAACAATTTCCTGTAGGAGATTCTCTACATATTATTGATTTGGGTATTATGAAATTATTAAGGTTGGAGGATGGAAATTTAGGAAATCTAATTACAAAATGGTCTGCAAGGGAAATAGGAAAAGTCTCTCAATTTTTATTATGCTGTCAGATGCCAAAGGAAATACTCAGGAGTGTCAGAAGCCTTAAAGACTTGCCACATAGGAAAGGTTCTGAGTTCCGTACTTTTCTGCTCTATTTAAGTTTTGTGATATTAATCTTAGATAATGCAGCATATCATCATTTTCTGTTCTTTTTCTCAGCTGTAACTATTTGTACAAGCGAGACACATTTTCAACTTCTACCAGTCGCAGAAACAATGTTAAAGCACTTGGTTGACAATTATGGCAAGTTTTATGGCCAAGAGTACATTACAAGCAATGTTCACAATTTAATACACGTAGTAGACGAAGTAAAGAGATTTGGAACCTTGCAGAGCTTTAATGCTTATCCTTTTGAAAATAAATTGAGTTCAATAAAGAGAGTGATCAGAAAAACCAACCAGCCACTTCTACAAATTGCTAATAGATTAATAGAGACAATATTGAAGTAGAGAACTTAAGAACGATATTAGTTATAACTGCCCTACGATAAAAGCTACAAATAGAAATAAACTTAAAACGGTGATTCAACTAAAATCCTTTATCCTCTCAACTGATAATGGAGATAAGTGGTTTTGACTAACAACAACCACCTCGTTGAATGCGTTCAGCTAGCAACGAGGACGTATGCAGATAATTGGAAGTCGAATTGAAAACTTAAGGAATGATGTTTTTGAAACGCCTATTAAATCTTCATATCTTAATATATTTATGATACATGAGAACGAAATTTCGCAAACTGAAGCCATATTTTATATTACTGATATAAAGTGTAAGTTGGTTAGTGTTTCATACAACTCAAATATATATTTTGCTCCGCTTATTTATACATTTAAGAAATAGGTAATAAAAAAGGCAGTAAAAATTGTTTCATTTTTTTTTCATTATTCCAGGAACGTAATTAACAACAACATTTCAAGGTAGTCAAAATGTGACACTTATTGGAAATCAAAATTAAGCAAAGCTTTGAAACAGTGCTCGTTTTGAAAAACTTAAATCGCTTTTTGATCCATAAATGTAAATTAACAAAATCGAACCTTCATTTGGTTTGCCATATTGAAACATCTTCTGTAACTAATAATCTCACAATAGAACATCCAAAATTACTACACAACAGGCAACTTATATTTTAAACTGATATTAGAATTTCATATAAAAGTTCTTAATAAAACATACAAAATCGCAACATAACAAAAATCAATTTCAATTGCAAGAAATAGAAGTTAACGAAATCCTTTTATCACTTTTAGTTATACAAGCATAACATATTAAACGCAAGCCAACATAACATAACAATAAATAAAACTCAAATTTGTAATCTTTTACTACTACTAAATAACTATATAATTAAGAAGTGGAAAGATTCTGTCAAGTGGAAGTTATTATCTAATTATTTCGCAAGTGAAAGATTACAAAATTAACATAAAAAAATACAGAAAAACAGGAAACAACTTTAAATTATCGAACAACGCAAATAATCAAATAGTCACTGTGGCATTTACATATTCGAAAGAATGAGAGATTTTATCTATCGTGACCGTCGGTATACGCGACATCATAGACTGCATCCCAATCTAGCTGGTCAAATCAAGTTGTGAGACATTTCCTTTCTGATGTGGTGTATTTTCTAGCTCTACATTCTGGACATCACGTTGCTCTTTAACTGACTGGCGGTTATTTTCTTGCAACAATCGCTTTTTTTTGACCTGTTCTTTTGAGCAGAAGCCCTCAGCAGTTTGGCTTCATTTCTTTTAATAGCATGCTTCATAACATTTTTTAAAAATGATTCGCACTCTGGTATTGTGATGTAATTATCAGATTGGTGTATTATTTAAAAAAATAATGATATAGTTTTAGTATAAGACTTAAAATATATTTTGGTTCCCCTCTGGTACCTCCAGCCCAAGAACATTGGGTCATAAATTGCCGATTGAACATGGCATCGACCAATGCGTAAGCGTTATTATATGCGCGACCTTTTGTTTTCGTGCAAGTTACAGAAAGTAACTTTATAATATTTTCTTCAGCTTGAGGATTATTTAAACGTTCCTCGAAACTAGTGAGTTCCTGTAGGTTGCTTATAATTTTAATTTATTGTCATTATTACCCTGCCGATTAATGTTAGTTACTGGTACCGAAATACGTGTCACCAGTTCTTCTAATTTGGTGTCCAATAACGCAAGTTTTGTAAAATATTTTGCTGATTATCAAATAGCACTTGTATATTTACTTCATTCGTTGTGGCATCAACGAATGAAGCTTATTAAATAGTCGAGCGCGCTATACAATCCAGTTTTTCTGCACTAATTCCTGGGATTCCTGCTCTCAGTGGCTTGATCATATGGTAATTCTATAACCTCAACTTGAATGGTGTAATATCAAAACTGGAATTTTGATCAATTAACTCAACGTCACTGGTATTTTGCTAAAAGAAACAAAATATATCATAAACGTCCAACTGTTAAACGTGAAGAAGTAATTTAAAAAAAAATCACTTTCGCATTTGTATATTAATTAAGGAGTAAGGAAGAAAATATTATTATTAACTTTACCCATGACTTCGTCCACATTAAATTAATACTTCATACATAATTGTTCCCCTCTTGTTTGCCTTTGGTGATAATTTTATAATAAAAATTATCCCATGTCCTTACCATGGTCTCAATCTATTTCGATAACCAATTTCGTAAAAAAATCATACCCTAAAAAAATATATATGTAAAGTTAATAAACTTACCGATAGACAGTTAGTTACCAGGTCGTTCAAATTAATTTGTGTAGTCGATTTTTTAGGTCGTTGGGTTTTTGCAATGATCTCCTGGTCCGTATCCGTGTCGGACATATCCGACATAAGAGCGATTTATTTTCGGAACTTATAATTGGGAATATTATTTCGCTTCACGATACATGACATCGATTTCCAATTTATTTCTGGTATTGAATCAGCCTTTATCAAAATAGTCTTCTTTCGTGGCCAATATAATGTTCCACGTTGTTCCCATTGTGCTGGCACAGTTGTTAATAAAGATTTACCATTTTCTGTGGTCTCCACTATTTTAAAAGGTATTTTTCTAAAAAAAAAAAAAAAACAATTTATTATGGACAACAAAAACTTCCCAAGTAACAATACTTGATAATTAGGGTATCTTAAAATCTAAGAGCCAAGCACCCACTCGCTATTACCAACAACGTACTACAACTGACTGACTAAGCGTAAGCGAAAGTGCGTGAGCGAGAAGCAAACCTATTAGAGGAGATATTCCTGCAATCGAGACTTGTGTTAGTACAGTGCGCTATCTAGTGACTCGGGATGATAGTTAAACTCTATTCGGATTCAATAGATAAATTACGCTACCAACTTTTAACAAGTTATAATTGTACATTTTCTAACATAATAAATAAAAGTTATGAAAAATGCTAAACTTTGTTTTTATAGCTGATTGTGTGAGAGGCGAAAAAATAATTGCAACTGTAGAGATTTTTAACTCTTGTACCAATAGTAGTAAAATATAATAAGTAGAAGTACCTGCGGCTTCGCTCGCGTTGACTTCAATTTAGAAATACCATTAATACTTTTGATAAAGTGAAACTTTTCCGGCGTAGTTCAAATTATTACGCAATGGTAAAACTAATTTTAGATTTTAATTTAAATTAAATGTGTTATTATTTAAAAAAAAACACATCAATAATCAATCATATAAAATAGAAATTAACATCTTAAGGAAGGAAAATACTTAACCCTCCTTTTTTGAAGTTCCGCAATCGGATAAAAGTAGCCTATAAGTTGCCCCGGGTACTAACTACCTACACACAAAATTTCATGGAAATCTGTCCAGTAGTTTTTGCGTGAATCGGTAATACACAGACAGACAGACAGACAAAAATTCTAAAAACCACTAATTTGGATTCAGTGCCCTTTATTTAGTCCCCTGAAATTGTATTTTCCGAAAAATAATAGAATTACAGACACAAATTTTCTACACATTTATTATATGTATAGATTGATTACCTATTAAGTTGAAGCGTGTTTCCGAAATTCTTACAATATATTTAATGATTCAAATTTAAATAGGTAAATAGGTATGATTAACTGACTAATTACAATATTCGCATTCGTCTTCTGGAAAATGATTATAGATAGAAAAATATTTGCAATGGGGGCACTAAAATAAACCGTAACGTAATATTTTTTTTTATTGTTGTCTGTTAAAACAAAATGTAACGGTCTATTTTGACGAACTATCTGGGAACCACATCCATAACAACGAGAACAAAAGATAAAATGAGTAGATGACCACGGCTATTTCAAATGTGCGCGTATCATTTCGATGAAGTCCATCTTTCATAAAACCTTATCAACATCCGCATAATTGTAGATCATTGTGAGATTTACCTAAAACAAAAGTATTATTTAGACTTAACGCAAATCCTTCTGTTCTTAAAATATAAATTCTTTGAACTAAGTTAGTTAGGCGTTTATGATTTTATTATTGATCCCTAAATCAACTGTCATGGCGTACACATTTACAATAAACATTGAACACGCACTTAATAGGTCGGGAAGTTCTATAGTTGTTATATAACGCAGTCACTTAATAAATTATTAATAAATGTGGCGGCGCTGTCGTCGCCCCACAAGCGAAATACATCGAAGCCTAAATCGCGCTATCAAAGTTCCGAATTAAAAACAGTATATATACAATAGCTCCGAACTACCACTCGGAGCGTTGGCCGCTCCCCGGGCAGCACACTTTGCCCGGCGGGAGATCTCCCCTTTTCCTTCTACCCGCCACAATAAATATATGTGAAAACATTAAAATTTTAAATTTTTTAATACAAACTTACCTCACATTAATCAGTAAACTCGATTGCACAATGGTTTACAACTGATGAAATGGTTCTATCACCTCAAATAACAAAGAAAAAAATGCAATATTAACTCAACTTATTAGCTGTCAAAAACACTGCCAAATTAAGTTAACGTAATATATAATCTGTTATATTATTCGTTCAATACAAGTTGCACCATCTTTAAATGACAATAATACAACGATTACGATTTATAATAGTCATATTGTGCGCCATTACTCGATACGAACATCGACACGAACATCGACACGAATTCGACGCGACAACTATCATTACATGACATGTAGTCAAATCGCCGACGTGTATATGACGACTATGCGACTAAGTAGGTATTTATATGACTGTTACACGAAACTCTTAGCATCTTAAATTGAATAAAATGGGCCCTAATGCCGTCGAGTAAACGTCCTTATAACATTTATACGATTATTCTAAATAACACTAAGTTGCCACCAAAACGTATTCTTTAATTTTAGTACATAATAAGTTTGTTGATTTCGACCCTGCATCTGCATATGACGATGATGGCTGATTTAAGTTTTACCTATTTACTCTTGTCTTCATTGAAACTAATTTTAGGTATATTTTTTATATTTCAGCAAAAAAGCGCTGGCGCATCCCGATTTTGCCAGAAATCGGGTAGCAGGCGCAGATGCTGCCCACAAAAAATAAAACTGCAGTCTGAACTCGTCAGTCTGTTAAACAGCTGTGCCACAGGAGCAACTAAAAGCGCAGATAAATGGATAAACGTATGTCTGTGTTATGTTAAAATTAGGTACTACAAATTCATACATTTTGTAGTGCTAGTCTAGTGGATCGTTTAAGGCCAATTATGTTATGTATACCTACAAATGTGCATTCTAGCCCATATTAATGCAAATATCTGATATTGTTGGCAGGACTGGCGCAGCGACGTGAAGGTTAAAGCCGCCAAAATCCGCCATGCGCAGCAGCAAACTGGTAGAGGCCCTGGACCTGCACCACTATCTGCCATTGAGGAATCTCTGATGGCATTTATTGGCTATGAAGCAGCAGAAGGCATTGCCGTTGCCGATACCTTAGAGGTACTACACATTCATATTTAATTTTTTGGATTCAATACCCTCCATTTCTCCTTTCGATTCCATAAAATAAATGGAGCTTTGTAGTGTAAATTGTATTTGTTTAGTACAACAGACATTACAAAAAATATAAATAATGTTGCTAAATGTATGTTCATAACTTTTCAAAATTTACTATTAAATATCCTGCAGTATGGGTCCATAATAGAATAAACTCAAAGAAAGAAAGAAAGAAATGGGCATTTGCATATTCTTGAGTATGTACAGATTTATAGAAATCCCCAACCCATTTATAAGTGAGAGAAGTAGGAAGGATATATACAGTTTGATTTCAATGCATTTCATTTTGTCTTTACAGACTCCCGAATGTGTAACAGAAGTTGGTGATGAAGCCACTCCGCCACTCCACATTCCGGAAAATACAAGAACAACAAAAAAACGTAATTATATTGTTTATTTTTTATTGTTTGCTTATTATTACATCTCTTAATATGTCGTATGTTGTTGTAGAAGATAGACTTGAAGAGTGCTTGGAAACTCAAGCTGCGGCCATGGACCAACTCTCACTATCAATGAATAATCTGGCTGCAGCCATAAACAATTTAGCTGTAGCCCTTAACTCCATGGCCATTAAAAGTAGTAAAGTTTAATCTAAGGTAGGTCACTATAATTAAATAATTTTAATCAGTATGAATTATATGTTTAATTAAAACTATTAAAAGAATAAAAGATATAGATATTACATTTAACAAATAATAAAGCTCGTTATTAATAAAATAATCTTTGTATTAGTTGTTGTCGCACTTGAAAGCCCCGCTCATATATTTGCATATCTCTATATACATCTGCTGTACTTGCGTCTGGTGCTAAAGCATCATCATCAACAATGTCGGGAAGAGTGAGTCCTGTTGTTATGCACACATTGTGTAAAACTGCACATGCATTAACAATGCAGCCTACTTTAGTCGGTTCGTACTCCATCTTCCTCAGCAGACATCGAAACCTCGATTTAAGTACACCGAAACACCTCTCAATACAGTTTCTTGACTTTATATGGGTGTTGGTATACCGACTTTGAGGTGTGCTTTCTTCAGCATTAAGAATCGGTGTGAGAAGCCATGGCTCCAAGGGATATCCAAAATCACCTGTAATTCAAATAAACAACTAGAACATAACAATACTGTTTTAAATTAAGATTATTTGTTTAAGATTTATCAAAAATATATACCTAGAAGCCAGCAAGTACTGCCTTCACCATTAAGGTTCATCATCACCTTCGTAGCAATAAACCTCCATAAGGAATCGTGTTGCACCTGGATATCGTGCACACACATTTAATATTTTAAGGAACTGTCACAAACCTGTAAAAAGTGAATTAAATTAGTAAAGAATTTTGATCATCTTGCATAATTAATATACAGAAATCATAATATTACAAAAAACAAAATCATAATAAAACAAAATCCATAACCAATTGTCCTTAAATTTTGTAAGATATTTGTACTTAAATATAAATTACACGGTCCCGAGGGATCAACAAAACAGAGAATGTAGCCATGGGTGAAATGTAATGTACTTACCATTTGTGTATTAAGTGTGTGTTCACCTTTTCTAATTACATAAAGCTCTTCATGTTGTGTTGACTTCTTAAGTTTTATTAAATCATTTATGTAATATGAAAGTATTTATCATTCATGAAGTTTTCTGACAAACTCTTTATAAACATATTTATGTCCCACTGATGGGCACGAGCCTTCTCATAAGAGGTCTAGCCTTATACCTCACTCTTAGGGTTTGGAGATTTTAGGAAGACGGCACATACTGCTGCTACCTGTTTCCTGTTTAGCCCCTTAGTTGCCTACTGTATGAAAACCACATGGTTTACTTCAAGATGGTAGGAGGTACTTAATTTAAATTTGCTTGGGAAAAGATCGCCATAATTTTTGAAGTGTTTACTTGCTGATTGATTCATATTATACTATTAATAATACCTACCTACAGATTCATATGAATAAGTATGCTATAGGTACCTATGTAATTTAAATCTTGAGATTTACCTTAAAACAGTTGCCTCCATTTGAAGACAATTTGGGAAATCAATTCATTTTTTGATAACGTGAGGTTGATTTAGAGCCGCCACTGCCTCACTTATGGCTCTGCTAGAAGTAGGCTGGCTAGCTTTGAAGTTCACATTCTTTGTAAGGCTTTTTTGGTAAGAGCCATGTGCGAAAAAATGTTGACAACTTAGGAATGGTACTGAGTTCACTAACTAGGTACCTATTTACCTTCAGTTCTACAGGGAGTGAGCTTGAATAATGGTGTTGTTGCCAAACAGGCTTTAAATCCCTCAATAGAGCCAAGGCCAAGTCCGGGGTGAGTCGGTAAGTAATTTGAAAGTTTGGGTCCTCGTACGGATTTGACAAATCGCGAAACCGTTTGTTTCGGATCATTGTTTGCATCCGTAACTTCTCTTTTTCTTGATTACGGACCCGCCTATGGATAATTAATGCCACAATGCCTGACATTGCTTATATCTGTAAAATTAGTGATAGAAAACTTATAAAAACACCTTCCTTCCAAATATTCACAAAAAATTCAGCTTTACGATTAAGTGCAAATATTGAAGTAATCATATGGAAATACATAGATAATTATAATTAATTTTTAATACCTACCTTATAATTAAAAGGGCTTATTTATCTCTTCTAACCATCAACATTCAAGTTTTCGCCAGACTCAGAGCTCTCGTAAAGTTTCCGATGCAAACTGTCACAATTGTCGAAAACGAATGTCAAATTTATCCGAACGTCAAATGTGAATAGCGTTTATCGGTTTCCGTGCGAGAAGTTATCGAATCCGAGTCGATTTCCCTTTCCGAGACGATTGTTAATAGACCCACAGTTCTACAACCTGAGACAGTTTCAGAAGAAAATTATAATAAGGCCCATATAAAAACAAGAAACACTGTAGAAAGAACAATAGGTGTCTGGAAGAGAATTTTTCCTTGCTTATCAAAAAAGTTGGCAACAAATCTGACAACAACATGCCATGTTATTGTAGCTACTTCAGTTTTATACTATATTTGTAGATCTCATGGCATTGTTGAAGAAATAGATGACATTGGTTATACAACAACTACTCGACAAAACATTAGAAATACACAATCATCCAACAGAGGACTGTTATTTAGGAGATTATTTATAACACGCCATTTTTAATGTTTAGTTAAATGAAATAAAACAAATATATTTAAATTTTTCAGTTTTTTTTTAATAGTTCTATTTCCATCTTGATTTTTTCTAATTGTAAACCATGGAGGTGTTTTTCAAAGTAAAAAAAAACCCGTTTTAATAGTACCCTCTCTCTTTTAAGTCTAAATTCATGCAATTCTGCATCCTGTTGCATATTTATAGTACATCGCTTTATTCTTGCTTCTGTTTCACTAGAAAATTTCTTAAGACCTGAAAGATAAATAGAGTGCATATAAACAAGAGTGCTGCAATAGCAAGTGATTGATTATTTGCTTACTTAACAGGAGCATCTGAGTTTAATCCTTGCCCACACCTTTTAAATTGACAAAATGTTCAGTTACCTGTGGTTGTAGTAGATATTTCCTTTCGTTTTTTTTTTTGTTTAGAAGGAACATTATTGTCTACTTTACTTATAAAATTAGTATCCACATTCATAACTGTAAAAATACATTTTTATGTAATATTGTATATGAAAATAACTTATAAACTACTTCAATATATTATTATGATAATAATATAACATACGGACCCTCAATGTCCTCGGCACAGTTTTCAGATTCATCGAAGTTGGTAACAATTTTTATATTACTTCCAGTCACTACTTCAAGATTCAAAACTGAAACATAAAATAATGATTACTGAACATAATATACACACAATGCTTACATGTACATATTTTACTCAAAGAATACAAATTACCAGGAAGGCAAGTCGTTAGAGACAAACATAGGTGTATAGACTCCACAAATGGAGAACACCTATGCTTATCCCTTCAGGAAATACAATATACTAAATATAGAATTGGAGTCAATAACCCTGATACAGTTAAATTTATAAATGGACAAATAGCATCTACAACATCATCTGAATAAAGCGGAGCCACCTTCTGATGGTTCTCCACCTGTACGTCTCATATTCATTGACTCAAGAGAAAGCTCCTTCTTTCTTTGATATTTTATATTTTCTCAACATCTTTTTAATTGTATGTTATTCCTAGGCGTAACATAGAACTGTGCATTATAGGCAATCGTCAGTTCATCCCAGGCCTTCTTCTTTAATTCTATGCTTTGAGCGCTTATCCTCAAAATGGGCTGCCCCACTAAAGCAACAATTAGTTCCTTTCCGAAGTAAATGGTAACTCTTTGAACTGAAATAAAACAACACGTGTTATTATTTGCACAAAATTTACAACGAAACAAACAGAAACATAAAATATAATACTTACCATATTTTAAGCGATTTCGCATTCATTATAGGCAAGCAACTCGTATTCATAATGAAAAGGATAAGAAAATTTAATTGTGTAAGTAAACTATATTGAGAATTCAAATGACATAAAATAATATCGGTTGACGTTGATCTGTCATTAAAGTCGAGTGAAGACGCGTTACAACGTTAACAAATCACGGCGCCCCATTCAATGCTTTGTGTCCGCACAACAAAGAGTCCACTAACGGCCGGCCTCAATAACCTATCTATCCCATACTAGAAGTTAAAATGTCTACCATTGGTATGTATAGTTATATTTTCCGTTTCAATAATCAAAGATAGATAGAAATATTTAACCATCACATTGATCTACCGTTTGAGGGCTTACCGACTACCTGAGTTAAGTGGGTTCATAGAAAAAAACAGCTGACTGTTTGAATAACCTTTTGGCAGTTAACTGGTGATTTAGTCTATCGCCCAATTTCGAGAGTTAGTAAATATTTGTCGTGTTTTTAAATAAATAAAACATATTTTATTTCTAAAAAGAGGGATTTGTTCAGTGATGAAAGTGATTATGAAATGTATAAAATCGGTGTTTTTGATTCCGGAGGTATTGTAGATATTGAAAATCGCCGAGTTTATACTCGAATAAATTACAGAAGTGATTTTTTTGACTCTGAATTTACATATACAGATTCAAATTAAATAAAACGTCCGTGGATAAGTTATTATTGAAGATAACACCAGCCTTAAAAGTAATTTTTGGAGGTGAGTAAAGAAACTAGTCAACGAATTTTTTACATATGTATGGTCGAAATATACCACCCAATATTATGTATTTTGGACAATTATTGTAACATTTTTGGAATAAAGGAATATCAAAATTTTATTAAGTTATTTCAGCTGAGCTCCTCGATTTTTGGTTGTGGTGTTGTATACACCTGTCAAGTAAAGCAAGTGTCAATGTCAATGCCGAACGCCAAGCGCTGCGTTTCGCTTTTTAAGATAAAACTTTTGTCATTATTTTAATTTTAGAAAGATGTGTATGGAATAATCGTCAATATTATATTAAAAACTAATAACTACAATAATTGAAAACATTATATAATAATTATAATATGTTAAATACATCATAATATTTTATTATAAAAGGTGACGAAATTCACTTCGAAGTAAAAACAAAACGCTTAGGAGGGATGCATTAACTTATCATGAGCTATCTGTCTTTTATCTCGGCTAAGCTGTACATTACGATATTGAGACGACAGTAATAGATAGTTTAAACTTAACTGTTTACCTTGTAGCTATCTAATTATAACTGATTGTAGGAATTGAGACCGGCTGTAAGTATTGTTCATGAAATGAACGGCCTGCCATGACGAAGACAGTGAGAAATATCTTACTTAGCATAGAAGTTCCATTTCCATCAATATAATTTAAAGCAGACAGGAATAGGTGCAATCAAATGGTACGGGCAGCTAAACGCCAATATTTCCATAATTGTATTAATAACTCTTCTCCCGCCGAAGTGTGGAAATTTCTTAGATCTTTTGGTCTTTGCCCAGCTACATTGGATTGTGGTACTTTCTATCACTCGATGAAATCAACCATCATTTCGCTTCTGTAAAAGCAATGGACCCCATTCACACCTCAAACTGTGACTTCCATTGTTTTTGCATCCTAACATACCTTAATTTTCTCCTGTTTCTCAGAATGATGTCACAAAGTCTATTTTAGCAATTCAGTCCAAGACGGTGGGAAGTTATGATGAGATTATACGTTCAATTTAGTTTCGTACTTACAAATTTAGTTTCGTTCTTACGAAATTAGTTTTGTACTGACGAAATTCGTTTCGTTCTTACGAAATTAGTTTCGTATATACGAAATTCGTTTCTTTCTTACAAAAATCGTTTCGTTCTTACGATAATCGTTTCGTACTTATGAAATTCGTTTTGCAATTACGAAATTAGTTTCGCACTTACGAAATTTGTTTCGTTCTTACGAATTTAGTTTCATTACTTACAATTTGTTTCATTGCTGCAATTTAGTTTTGTGCAGATTTGGTTTCGTTCTTGCGAAATTAGTTTCATGCTGACAGTGTTTCGTTCTTCTGAAATTTGTTTCATAAATACGAAATTCGTTTCTTTCTTACAAAAATCGTTTCGTTCTTACGAAAATCGTTTCTTACTTACGAAGTTCTTTTTGTTATTACGAAATTAGTTTCGTACTTACGAAATTTGTTTCGTACTTACGTATTTAATTTTGTGCCACAATTTGGTTTCGTTTTAC
>JAGSMP010002269.1:0-28198 GCA_029286625.1 Parnassius orleans
TTTCGACCTTACAAATTTAGTTTGGATCTTGAAATCAGTTTTGTACTGACGAAATTCGTTTCGTTCTTACGAAGTGGTTTCGTATATACGAAATTCGTTTCTTTCTTTCAAAAATCGTTTCGTTCTTACGATAATCGTTTCGTACTTATGAAATTCGTTTTGCAATTACGAAATGTTTCGTGCCGAAATTTGTTTCGTTCTTACAATTTAGTTTCATTACTTACAATTTGTTTCATTGCTGCAATTTAGTTTTGTGCAGATTTGGTTTCGTTCTTGCGAAATTAGTTTCATGCTGACAGTGTTTCGTTCTTCTGAAATTTGTTTCGTAAATACAATTCGTTTCTTTCTTACAAAAATCGTTTCGTTCTTACGAAAATCGTTTCTGCCACGAAATTCTTTTTTGTTATTACGGAATTAGTTTCGTACCCACGATATTTGTTTCGTACTTACGTATTTAATTTTGTGCCACAATTTGGTTTCGTTTTACGATTTACCTTCGACTTACGAAATTCGTTCGTTCTTACGAAATTTGTTTCATTATTACGAAATTCGTTTCGTACTCACGAATTATTTTTGTACTACCAATTTGGTTCCGTACTTACAACAAGATGAACCTCTGGGTACCTATAACACAGTATTTCAGGTGGAATGAATTATCATTCAAGCAGCCATAGCAATATATGCTAGGAATATAATGACTTCTCATCAGAATACTGACCGACATTAGGGCGGTTTCAGATCAGTTAAATGTAGTGAACTCGGGACTAATATATGAATGCTATCAACGATTAAATGAGGTATGTAAAAACAACAATGTGGCTCTGCAATGGATAAAAGACACAGTGGATCCAGAAACAACGATGCAGCAGATGAACTGGCCAAAGCGGATCGGCTCTGGCGGAACCAATCGTACCAATCCTCTTTGGTAACGTTCGTTCACTGGTACGTAGACACTTCATAATCAACACGCTCAGCTTTGGAAAAATCTAATAGACTGTAGACAAGCTAGGAAGCCCTGCCTGAAATAAACGATCGCAACAAAAGTTCTAATGAGACTGAACAAGCCGCAGATCAGTATAGTAACAAGTGCTATCACAGGACACGGCACCTTTGTAAACACTTATACCATAGGTGTTGATAGTCCCTGTGCAGGGGTATGTATGGGGAGGAATAAACGGCGGCCCACGTTTCTTCCTCCTCTCCATCTCTAATTAAGATATGTGATCAAACTTGCGCAGGCCAAAATATAGCGTATACAGATTGAGCAGACGGTTGAGTTTGCTAAGCAGCTTTAGTTATATTTGTATAAACATATCAGCATAATCTAAAATAGGAAGTAACAGAAAGTTGACTAGCGTAACCTTGGCCGTCTGAGGAAGAATTTTTACAGATCTTTAATGAATGCATTGTAAAAATACATTTCCGGACCTCATTAACATGACACCCAATTTAGATGGTCAGCCAAAATTAAGCAGAGTATTTACCTGCCTAGCATATTCTAAATCTACACCGTTTAGAATGACCCTAGGTAGATGTTGATAGTCGAGTCGATATGTAATTTTTCTGCTCCTTATGATTATAACCAAATATAAAAAAATATATGTTCTGAAGTCGGCCTAAGACAAAGTAAGTGTATCGAAGGACCGAAATACGTTTATACGTGATAGATTCACGCTGCAGCTATGTTCTGGTTGCAGCACAAATAGGTCGAAGCGACCGGGGAAGGACAACGATCTCACAGAATACCGGTGTAAAAAGCAGCTCAATGCTGCTGTGTTTCGTAACGTGGGTGAGGAGAACTGTAGACCCGTTTTAGTTGATACGAAGCATTCCATCATAGTCCTCAGTAGTGACAACGCTTTAGCATTTTGATTCTAAATCGAGGATAGATACATATGTATATAGACCACAGCATCCATTTACCAACAGGTGGACTGTGTGCTCGTTTGTCACTCTAATTCTATAAAAAATTAAAGCGGGATTTTTTCTTCATTTTAAAAATGAAACACTTCTGAACCTAATTTAAAAAAAAGCATCATTTTTAAGGTTCATACGTTTCCAAAAATCGGTGAACATACATAATAAAATGTAATTATGTGAATATAGCACCTCCTCGTTTTTCTGGAATTGGTTAGAATTGCGACGCCACTTATCACTCCAAAGACCACTGAAACTACTACACCCACGCCTGATCCTTTCGACTATACGTAAGTAAGTATCATAAGAAATACTCTGCAGTAGTTAACCAAATCAAGCTCACTCAGCTTCTCGACGTGGATCTTAGCTGGTAATTTTCTGCATTTTTTTTAAGAGACAAAAACATAGCAACGGTTGGGATAATAAATAGAAATAGAAAGCAATACCAATACTTATTAATTATCGTTGCGAAAAAGACGACCTCTTGTTTACGGTAAAGTGAAAAAAAACAGTGTTGTCATGTTTTATTTTTAATTCATGCAGCAGCAGTAACATAATTATCATAATTCCCAGTAATGGTATCTATTTGTTCCTTTAATCTTACTATACAAGCTGTATGCTTTGTTAACAGTTTTGTAGCATTTTCATTATAACAACATTTTCATAGGAACACTGCCGAGTTGAATCATATTTCTAGTAACAACGACCTATATGGGAGTAAGTATATATTTTAACAAGTTATTTGCATTGGGTGCAAGTATTATAAAAACTAGCTTTTACCGTTCGCTTCATGATATAAAGTAAATTAAACTTTATTAATAAATCTTATAAAAGTATCCATCTTTATCACTTTATCTATATCCTATTCTTTCCATGATAATCCACTTCTATACCAAATTTCAGCAGAAATGCGTCCAATCATACAAGCGATATTGTAGGACGAACAACCAACATACTTTCAATAAATTTTAATTTTATTGAAGTTTTAAACAACAAACATTTTAAAACGGCTTATATTGGTCCCATGGCAGCCATGTACCGGTACCTAAGCGAAGTTTAGGATCCCCACTAGATGGAGTGAAGTCCTGAAAGTCGATGGACGCAGGTGGCTTAGGACTATGCTTTGAGGCATTTCTTGGGGAAGGCTATGTTCAGGTAGTGAACCATCATGTTAGCCAGATGGGCTGTAATGATGATGATATATTAATGGGGACAAAAGGAGGTCACAATTCACCATCGCACATCCCGACAAAACTCGCGATGTCCATACCATCTAGATGATTGGCGATCACCACTATGCGATTTATAAGATTTTTTTCCTCTTTAACTTCTTTGTGGAATCGACTACCACCTGTAATTTTTGAACCGATATGATTTAGGAATCTTCAAAGAAAAGAGCCTACTCTTTTTTAAAAGGCGAACGCGCATTTGCAATTCCCTAGTATTGTAGTTGTTCATGAGCATGAACGTTTACCCTCTTATATATAAAAAAACTACCACTGACAGTAAACTGCGATACATAATAACATCTTTTATTTATTATATCTTTTATTAATAGTATCTTTTATTTTACTCGTTCACAAAAAAAATATTCTAATAATACCTAAGCAACATGTAACATGAAGTCATCATTCATAAGCGTATTATTCTCGTAAGCAACAATGCCTATGAAACGGTAGCTCGTAAAATGTTCCAAGCAATTAATTTTTTTGTTCTTATTTAAAATACCACGCCGAGGCTTCAACAAGTCCTGTTGCTGGGAGACCTTGTGAGTAGAGGCAAAGCTCCTACCGCAGACTATTTATCTTGCAACGGTTACAATTTAATTTATAAAATGTAACATAATTAAAAATCAGGAAGCTCATTCGGTCCACATGTTTATCTTAAAAATAGTCATGTAATTTAAAAATAAGAATAATTTTTATATATGCAAGAATTTGTGCAAAGGCACATCAATGTAACATAACAGAATATAGCAGCAACATGGCTCTACCACGTGAAACTTACAATAACTAAGATGGGTTTAAATTCTGGGTCGGACCAAAAAATTGTTGGATTATTCTGTGAAGAAATTCTCAGTAGTAGCCTGGGTTAGGAAATTGGCGGTGTTTCACCCATGCCTCGGAAAAACACATATTATCCTTGGTTCTGCAGCTGATTTATCTCCGGTCGTGTCAGGTTGCCGTTGCATTGGAATAGAAAGGAAATAGAAAGTGCAACTGGGCTCGCATCCACTCGGCACTAATCCTTTCTTGCGCAGATGGCAAGTCTTCGTTGAAACTTGTCTCCGTGATCGAAATTCAGGTTGGAGGACATTACTATAAACACCTTATATGGTGATGATACCCAAGCCAGACGGTGATGATGGCCGTTAGTAGGTGACCAACCTCCGTTAGCTCGCAGCACGGCAAGCAGGTTGCCCT
Organism: Parnassius orleans; assembly: GCA_029286625.1. Taxonomy (NCBI): domain Eukaryota; kingdom Metazoa; phylum Arthropoda; class Insecta; order Lepidoptera; family Papilionidae; genus Parnassius; species Parnassius orleans. The sequence continues at coordinate 4,341 of JAGSMP010002269.1, forward strand.
TGGTGGTAGGTAGATCCTGGAATCCCAGACGGAAGCCACCATTAGAGAGCTTCAATAGTACTATATGCGCCTACTCAAATAGCACCCCCTTCTAGGAAGTTAAAATTCCTAAAAGTTAGCACTAAGCAGCCTCAGCAGAAGAGATAGAACTAAGCAGAACAGTTACAATGTATAAATAAATAAAAACTCACCCCAGCGTGATCAACTGCACTTGAATAATTTAAATTTCGGATGTAGGTAACAAGTTCAATGGTCGTTGTAGGAGGGTCACGCGCGTTGCGAACAGGCAGTCTCAGTGAAATGAACAAGGAATGGCCCGAACAGGGACTCGTCGTCGTGTCCGCATCCTACCGAGTCTTTTGATCACTAAATAGTTTAGTACCATCTTTTATTTCTCCCCATAATCTTGATTCACAGACAATAGCCTACACTAATTTTGCTGCCCAATATCGATACTGACACATAAATATCGATACCAACATCCTTCCTTTAACAATTTAAGCAAAAATAAGGATCACTCTCTAATGGACCACAAAGTAAGTCACCCTTGGCAGTTTTATAATTTAAAGTGTAACAACAATGACAATAATCTAACAAATGTTATTACAAAATAATTGTCTGTCTGTTAAAAGTTAAACAAAAATCATATGGGGTTAAATCTATTCAATATAATCTCTAAGATAGAGTGGTCTTCTTACAGATTGCAGATCTCCTAATTTAGTATTCTCAGTTTGAACATTTTATTTGTTTCTGAATCTGAAAGGTCTGCGGCAGAGACTTCTACATCATCATATATAATAGTATTATGGGAATTGCCTCCGAGCAGTGTGAGGAACCAAGATCAAATGATGCCGATTTCTCCTGAAACTACCCCTGTCAGTGTTTATTAGGAATGAACGAGGTTCAGGACTAACTTGGAAACAATACCATAAATCTTTAAGTTTAATCCATACTCTATCATTTAATTTAATTCTTCTTTAATAAAACCAGCTCTTCTATTTCCTAAAAACTTTTTTATCCACTGTTTTGTCTAGCTAATATTTAACATTGGCAAGTTGTCTCTCAACTTGCGATTAAACATAAGTTCTGTTGGACTATAACCGACGCTCTAATAGGTATTTCTATAATTAAAGAGCTAAATGAATATCCTCATTTTTTGATAATAGGGCCTTAGCTATTTTAACCCCAGATTCTGCTATCGTGCTTTGTGGAAAATATCGACTACTAGTGATTGAATTAAACTCATACTTATTAGCAAATAATAAAACTTTGATTTAACCTGAGTACCACAGTCTGACCTTACAGTTTCAGAGGATTCCATATCTAGAAAACTTCTTTACACCTTATAATTATACTATCCTCTGTTATATCTTTAAATTAAAATTTCTATAAATATAGAATAATAATCTATTATAACACATACCATAGATTATTGTATTGAAAAGATCTAAGCCTATTTTCTGCCATGGTCGATCAGGCAACTGTTCAATGATCATTTCCTTTGCTGTAGTTCTTGATTCTATGCATTTAGGACATTTTTTGAACTAATTCTTAATTTGCGAATATATCCACCAAACTGTTTGTTTAGCCCTTCCCTACAAAAGACACACCCATATGCCCTTCATGTATCTGCAATAAGGTTTCTTTCTCTAACAAATTCTGTATAACAACCCTACAATTATACAATAGTATGTCATCCTCTATTGGAAAACAATACCTGTACTGATAATAGTTTTTTAATTCTCCTGTAACTTTACTATATTTTTTACTTGGCCAACCATGTACATTATAGCTTTTGATTTGCTTGCAAATGCTACAATTTATTCTGTTCTAGTTTTATTTTATTTAATTTATTCAAACTAGATACTGCATTAAGAATTATTGCATTACAGGTATTTGTGAGAGGTCGACTTGATAAAGCATCTGCAACTATTAGATCCTTACCCGGTGTATATAGGACATAATAGTCAAAAACGCATTAACTTTAAACTGAATCGAAAGTCTGGGACTTAATTCATCTAATGATTTTGAATAACAAGATTTGAATCAAGGCTTATGGTCAGTTTCAAGGTTATATGTTTCCCACAATATAATCCTTAAACTTTTCCATAGCCTACACAAGTGCTAAACATTCTTTTCAATTTGGGCATAGTGCTTCTCCGAATCCGTGAGAGCCCTACTAGCATATCCTACCCAACTTTGTTCCCAATTTGTTCTTCTACGTCATTAACCTATTACATAGAACTACTATCTGCGGATACTACTATTTCTAAATTCGGGTCAAAATGTGCTAGAAGTTGGTGCCGCTACTAATCTCTTTTTATATCTTTAGATGCTTTCTTGATACACACCCCACTTATATAAATTATTCTCCTTCAACAGTGAGTATAAAGGTGCAATATGGATGATTTATGTGGATAAATCTACCAACAAAATTCATCATACCTAATAATTGCAGTAATTTTTTTTTACCCGGTCTTATTCATATAGCCTTAATACGCTCAGTTTCTATTTAATATTCCTTCGACATCAATGTCCTAAATATGAGAGTTGTTCACGAAATACACATTACTTTTATTAATAGTTATTCCCACTCTTGGTTGAATCTAGATAAAACTTCCTTAAAACTCTATTGTGTTCCTCTAGATTCATAAATGAATATCATCCATATAGATAGCGACCTTAAGATCTTTTAACAAATTAGAAAACTTCATGCTAAAATATTCAGGAGCACAATTAAATCTAATAATGAGTCTATTATAAACATATCTACCAAATGGGGTAATTATTGTAGTAAGTTTTGTTGACTTCTCGTCTAGTCAATTGATGAAAGCCTGATGTGGCATCAATTTTTGAAAATATTTGGCTCCTTTGAGCTTACGCTAAAAAGTATTTTTCGACTTTAGGTATGGGATAAACCGGTTTAATATTTTTATTACTTTGTGTAGTCACCACAAATGCGTATCTTATTATATAGCTATTACAATTGGTGAAACAAAGTCGGTAGGTTCTTCTATTGGACTAATGATTTCCTAGGCACTCTAATCTATCAAGCTCTTCTTTAACTTTAGGTAATAACGGAATAGAAACATTTCTAGGAGAACTTTGTATGAAATATTGGGGATTGTCTATTAATTTTATGTTGCATTCACCTTTGAATACTCTAACTCATCAAATATATTTGGATATTCTTCTTCAACATTTACTTGGCTAACTAAACTTGAATTAGGTTTTATTAAGGACAAATTAATATAACTCATCACTTCTAAGGCGAGCATCCCAGAATTGCAGACTTAAACCCTTCAATTACATAAACAGTACATACATATGTTTTAGTCTGATAAACTAGCCCAAGTTTAGTTTTTCCTAATACTTGCAGTTTACCTCCGTCTGGTCCCATAATTAATTCCTCACATTTCTCTAATGGCACATCTATAGAATTTTTTGGTACGGCAGTTATATCTGCTCCTGTATCAATAAGAAAATTTAATTTAGTAATAAATGATAGATTTTAAAATATTTCTAAATTCACTCTTTACTTATTTTTGTTATTCATACTACCAACCTGCAGTATAACCTCCTTGTCTTCATAGGACTCTTTTAAAAGTGGTTTTAGGAATTTAGCCTTGCACAATTTAGAAAAATGACCTATACGTCCACACTTAAAGCTCTTGTGCTCAGCGCTGGGCATTTTTCTTTAGGGTGCCTTTCCTTACTGCAGAAGCAGCAGCTACCTCCAACTTTCACACTGATTTTGTTAATTTCGGGACCTCCTTGTGGAACTTGAAATAACTGCTTGGCCTCTTCATTTTGTATTTCTGCTTGTTTGCATAGCATCACAGCATCTTTAAGAGTTGAGTCGTATTTAAGCAATAATCTCTCACTTGTTTTCTTATCATTTATGCCGATAACTAATCTGTCCTGATTAAGTCTTCTTTAAGGTTACCATATTCACAATTTTCAGCCAATATGTATAAATCCGTAATAAAATCATCCACCTTTTCACTTTCCTGTTGTTTACGATTATTGAACTTATAACGTTCATATATAATGTTTTTCTTTGGCCGAAAATAATTGTCAAAGCATTTTATCAATGCCGAAATATCAAGACCCTTTTCAAACTAAATCACAATTTCTTCTGATCTTTCTCCCATATGGTACATTAACCAATTGATTTTTTCTTCTTCAGACATACCATCATCTCCCGATAATTTTAAGAATCTAGCAAACCTGGATCGCCATTTAATCTAATCTTCTGGTCGGAAGGAAAATTGTTCTGGAGCCGCCGCTGCTGGGAAGGACGCCATTTGACTGGTCTACTTATACCACTTTCCTAGACTTAATAACTTTTTCTTCTTTTTTCTGTTTTCTGATTCCGCAAACATGTTTTTCTTCGTTAATTAACTATTTTTACATTTATTTTCCGCTGCCACCATGTTAAAGTATTGATAGAAATGAAACAGCGTGTTCTAATTTAGTCACCATCTTTTATTCTCCCCCATAGATATCTTGATTCACATAGACAATAGACCTACACTAATTTTGCTGCCCCATATCGATACTGACACTTACATAAATATTGATACTACAACACAAAAGATTTAAAAGCCCCCATCAGATGATGGTACATCAAATAACAAGTGTAAAATACTCAGAAATGTGATGAGACAACGGCTAAGTTGCAAGATGGACGTCCTGAATACCAATGCAATCTTACACTGCGAGACGATTTTAACTTTCATCCACGTAATGTTGATGGCTGTCATTTACCATTGTGAGATTTACTAAAAACTTTCTGTATTCATAACGAGCGATTTCAATAAAAGTGTGTGTTACAGATAAACAAAGCGGCGTGGATTATTTACTATCAGGTGAGCCACACTCATTTGCCTTCTCTAGTATAGTTTAATATACAGTATAATTTATACAATATACATACAAATTGAACCGTGCAGGAATCATTTGCAGCCGAGTCGTTATTCAAGTGCCTAGTGTAATTTAATGTAACGATTACATATTATTGCTAGATTATATATTATTATACAGTGGCATTTAGCAATATACGCCCAAATTTGCAGAAGTTTAAGAATAAGTAATATAGGTGAACGGTGAAATAAAAGTCAATAAAAATGTCAAACATTCTGTCCTTTTTATCTTTTGAATTAAGAATGCGGTAATGCATTATTTAAACTGATTGTCATTCATAAATATTTAAAGCCTACTATTTTACTACGCACGCACACAGTCATAAGGCTCGCTGGGTTAATGCATCGTTACGATACTCGCCGAGCACAGACAAGTAGGCAAGAGTACGAGCATGTAAACGCCATGTAAGCGCTTGTTCGGGTGTTTCCCGGCTCAGTATTCGCCTGTTCTCCACTCGATTTTTGTCACTGGTAAAGGAATGTTCGTGTGTATTAGTATAGTGTTTACAAACTCGTCGTTATTTGCTTTAAACGTGAACATTGAAACTTTATTTTTATTATAAAATAATTTAAAAATAATAATAAAAATACCCACCTGCTGTGATGGATTGGAGTAATTAATTCACTATTTTTATAGAACTTTATCAAGGAGACCTAGTAATATGAGTTCCAGAAATCAGTTCTAAATAAATATTAATGAAATAAATATTTCAGCATCATCTTCATCATTAAACTTCACAATTCCACTGCTGAATATAGGCCTCGCAATAAGTCGTGGCAACGAGACGCACGTCATCAAGTTTAAAATATCGTTGAATGGATACAGACGAATATGTAAACGCGTCGTACTCGTCCACGAAATGCCGATAATATAAACGTGCCATAAATTAGGTACGCGTTGTTACCCATAATCAACAGGATAATTTCAAATAAAAGTAGAAGCCTTATTTACTTGTATTTAAAAATAACTGCAATAACGGTATATCATTACTTATATAATATTTGAACTTAAATATAAAATTTGGATCTTTAAGAAATAACCCTGTATATATTATATATTATTACTAGCACTATTTTGCATTTTTTAAATTTAATTATTACTAATTAGATTCTATGATGTATTCCATCTCATTCCTCAAAGGTGGTTACACCTGTAGTCTTCTTTATTTGAAGTTGATGGTAGGTGTCCATAGGCTACAGTAGCCACTTAACTTAGGTAAGGACAGGTAGACCGTAATTTTGTTTGTCACTTCAATTATATATAAAATATATTTCATATAAAAATTATGTGTGTGTGACGCTTCCTTTAAACCGTGATAAAAACCAAGCCGGAGCCGCGGTAGCTTTGGGACTAAGCGCTCACTGTAATTTCACAGTACCAGAACCTGGGTTCAATCCCCGCCAGCACCAATAAATTATTATAAACAGCAATTTAAGTGCTGATTTACCACGTGCTGCATGTCTGAGAGATAAGAAAAATATATTTCAAGGACATGTTATTTGTCAACACGCATTGGGGCATTGTGGGGGACACACTTGCCTAACAAACCCTCTCAAAAAATGAGAGGAGGCCTTGGCCAGCAGTGGGACGTATATAGGCTGCTTTAACTTTTATCTTTTCCTTTAAACGTTGTTTGCGTTACTAAATTGCCAGTGCTAAAAATAGAAAAAATAAATACGTCGCTTCAATTAGAAACATTAAATAGATTTTTTACTGCCTTGGCGAAGGAATAAACTTAAGTTTTAGGACTGTTTCTCTTTTTCACTTACTCAGATATATAAACTAAACGCGTCTAAAAAAAATGTGTTCGTACTTCGCCAATTCAGTTTACAAACTGCGATTGATTTTTATTAGATTGAAACAGAAGGTAAATCAAAGATAGAATTTATGTTTCTTCATAAACATTTTGAAGCAATGAGACGCAGTTTGAAATAACAGTAGCCTACGAACTGAAAAACTAAGCGGTCATGGGTTCGAATCTGCCACTCAAATATTGTCAAACGGAAGTCACAAGCGTTTTACGCCTTATTAGAAAAATCAATATAACCTATAGACTAAGACCATAAAGACTTGTCTTTATTTTTTGAACTATAGTTTAAATTAAAAATTATAATAGAAGGATGGTTTAACATTTTATTAGTTAGTGGGTTTATTTAGCGCTAAACTTAAGTTTAATAGAGATAATTCATATTAAGAAACGAGGTTTTACCCTTTAGTCTCGACTATCGCGGTATAAACGCGATAACTACTAATGTTAATTATGCGTGTCGGTCTATGCGGGTCCGAAATTTGAAGCCATTTTGTCAATGTAAAGAGACAGAGGACGTATCGCTGCGGCTGCGGCTTTTGTCGTATTATTAAGTCATAATAACTATATTATGCAATCAATTGAAAACGAAATCGCTTCGAATCGAAACGGACACGCACCGTTGGAGAGCCACAGTGCGGTGTGTGGTTGCCCGTAGTCTTCAGCCGTTTATGTGCATCGTCCATAATACGATGGGACGCAACCCTAAAACTATTAAATCTTGGCTGTGTCTTTAGGTCATGGTTTAAATAGAGGATTTTACTTTATTACTTTATAACAAAAGACAAAATAGGGGTTTACTTAATAGTAACATTCTTTTAGTTCTTGCCTAAATACTGTTGATGTGACTTGGTAGATTATAGCCTAATGCTTCTGCAGGAGAAACTCTTAAGCCAGCATTTATGAATTGTTAAACTAACGAATAAAACTGATCTTATCGCGTTTAATTTAACTTATTTACCTTATTTAGGCTGGTCAGGAATCTTGATAAATACACTATACATAATGATATATATATATATATATATATATATATATATATATATATATATATATATATATATATATATATATATATATATATATATATATATATTTTTAATTTAATGATACATAAAACATATTACAATAGTGCATAGTTGCTATTCAGCACCATTAAACCGCAAAACGGTTTGTATTGGTGCTTGCAGACGTCTATACGCATAAATAATATATTATTTTAATAACTACCATCGTAAAATTGGTAAAATTAAGCATGATAACAACTAACAACCTATTCATTGTATTAGCGACATGACGACAAACAGGTTTCGCTAGTTTACCGCAATGAGCGTGTACGGTATGCTATTCTAAGATAATTAGGTATGTAGTGTGTGTGCGCGTTTCATATCCATATACAGAATGATTTCTATAGCAATTTTTTTAAATAATTATTTAATAAACTAATTTTATATTTCAAGGACTTAATTCAGGTTTCCTAGTATAAAATGTTTAAATTTATATTTTAAGTTTTTTTCTGTCAATTCGTTCTTAAGGTTTTCTGGAAGATCGTTTAGAATAGAAGCTAATATATTAACAGTTCTCCTGTCTCCATAAAAGTTATTTTATTTTATTTTTGCTACAGATTTTTTATTACTTTGTCGTGTTTTATCACAATATTTTACCATTTTTAATGAAGGAATCGTAATAAAATCTTCAATCTTGATATGATATTCAAGTTTTTTATTTATAGGTATGACGTTACAGTATTTAAAAAGACCAATATAGTTATTTTCTTAGAATTTTAGTTGTAAATTAAAGATCCTTCTTATGTATGTTTTGAATGTACGACCATAACTTATTCCATATGATATTATCGAATCTACTAGCGCATGGTACATTGATAGTAGTACTGAATATGGTACTTTATTCTTGATAATGTAGAATGTTGCAAGCAATTACCTTAGCTTATTACAAATCGTATCAATATGAGGACCCCAGTTAAATCTGTTGTCTATGATTAAGCCTAGGTATTTTTGATTTGTAACTTGTTCTATAGGTGTACATATGCATTTTTAATAAGGCCATGCATACATTCGTGTGTATGCACAATTATTGATATTGGACTATATACTGTGTTATGACTCGACCTAATATGCATGACTTTAGTTTTTCTGCGTTAAGAACTAGTCCCATGTCATGAGACCATTGATTTAAAAGCGTTATATCGTCTTGAAGAGTTTTTGAGCGGCGGCGATGTCACGATCTGCTGATACGAGACAAGTATCGTCCGCAAATTGATAAAACTTACACTTTGTTATAAGGTGGTTAAGGTCATTTACATAAGCAAGGTAATGGACCCAATACTGATCCCTGTGCTGTTCCTTCTGTAATTTATTTTATCACTAAATGTATTATCCACCTAACAACATATTGTCGGTTACAGAGGTAATTTTACTCCAGTCTAATAAAGGTCCTCTGATACCTGTGTCTCAGCTTTTCAATTAGAGTTTCATGTCGTAAAATATCAGAAAGCCTTGCTGTAGTCATAAAGCAACTAATACGTGTTTTTCTCATCAAGGTAAGTATTAATATCATTTGTAAATTTAGACAGTAGCTGTGTAGTGCTTTTACCAGATTGAAATCCGAATTGATTGTCAGATAGAATAGAGTTTGCAGTGTAAAATGTTTGTATTTGTTCATATACTTTTCTACTATTTTATCGATAATCGGAAGAATTGATATCGTCTGTAATTGGCATATTCTTTTGGGGTGTTGCTTATAAATTGGCCTAATAATACTTGTTTTAATCCATCTGGATAAATACCTTTTCTAATGCTCGTGTATAAGTTTTGTCAAAGCAAAAGACATCTTTTCACCTATGGCTTTTATGTCAATCGCTCGAATGCCATCAAAACCGGGTTCTATTGACGTTAATATTTTTAATATTTTGCTACTTGCTGTACACAGTTTTTATAATAAATAGACAAGCAGGCCGGTTTTTATAACTTTTGTGTCAAAATATTATTTGTACAATTTGGTATTATTTTAGATACATTTTCTTTAAAACTAAAGGCAAAATTATTCGCTATCATTTGAGTATTTATATTGTTTGTTTTAAAAGCTTTATTTATTACTTCGTCTACAGTTCGGTTATCCTCCCTGTCATTTTATTAATAATATCCCAGAGTTTTTTATTTTGTTTATTTCTGTTTTATAAAATAAGTTTCTAGATTTCTCTATTGTTTTGTGAGTTTTATTTCTTATTTTTATACTCTGCTCTTAACACGGCGTTAGTAGGATCTTTTCCATTTTAAAATAAATTATCTTTTATTGCAAAGTTTGTTTATACTTTTATTTATCCATGGTTCATTATTTCGTTTAGATGTTGATTTTATTTTATGATGTATTCCGATTTTTATAACATTCAGTAATTTTAGTTATTATGTTATTGTATATCAAATTTGGGCAATCTATTGTATTAACATTACTCCAGTCTATATTATGTAATTCTTTACTCAGACGATCTTGTTTAAAACGTATTAATGTAATAGGATCAGCCTGTATACGTGGGGCGACGCATGCAATGCAATCATTCGATGGTCCGCCAGTACAGTACCCAACGCCGCACTGTACAGTCCTTGTTTACGAGATCGCACAAAAATATGATCTATGCAACTCTTAGTTACTATATTTTACGTTTTCGATCCTAGTGTAATCAGATATCCCGCAGAATAGGCCGTACTCGCTCATTAGGTTTACATATTGTGATATTGTGTTATTTATAACTGGGTTTAGATTTATGTCACCTATAATCAGAAAGTTATCACAGTGCGAGTATTTATTTAATAAGTGTTTCAGCTTGGAAAGAAATAGCGTTTTACTTTTGTCTGGCGGTCGGTACAATGCACACACAGTGTACACACACATTTATTCGATGTTGAAAGTATTCCAACAATACATTAAAAACCCAATGTAGCGGTTTTAGTGAATGAAAGTTGTATTTATTATTCACATAAATTATGACACCACCTCCTTTTTTATGACTTCTTAACTCTGTGTGCATTGTATAGCCGTCGATATTATATAATGAACTCAGTTTATCTGATATACTAGCTTCTGTAATAATAATGATATCGATTAGATTCTTGTAGGATTCAATACACTGTAAAAGACATGAGTAGTTTTTAATCAGAGATCTAATGTTTATATGAAAGCAAGTAATTTTTGATGTTTTAGGTAAACATGATAGGAAGGTTTCGATGTTTAAACAGTCCCTAATTTCCTTAATGCTACTTATATCTATATCAGTGGGCAAACCCGTTAGGAGAGTATCGTTGACCTTAGCAGAGCAGAGTCCCAATATCCGCTTCCTTCCTCAGAATGAAGACCTTGCTTTTATCTTCTTTGCGCGCTCTTATTTTTCCATCCTTGAACCATACATATTTAAAGGTACCTGATAACTGCTGTTTTGCTTTCCACAACAATGACTTATTATAGGGTGTTAATGCCTCGCGTACAAATATTTTCCTTCCGCTTTCATTTCATCAGTCTTGGGTATCAGATCTCCAGTACTGGTTTCACAGTTCGCGCTTTTGCAGCCAACAACAACGCTTTTCCTCCTTGAGCTCCACCAGAATATATCCTGATTTTTCTCGTAGTTTCCTACGTTTGGCAGTTACCACTCCTGAGTCTTCTATGTTTAACTTGTTTGCTAGATTTCCACAACTAGAATAGGATCTTCATTTTCTAGGGTCGGTAATCCAGAAATTTCCATATGGTTTTGAGCTGGCCTTGCTCAAGTTCATGGACTCGCTGTTCAACTGCACACAGTCTTGTTTCCATATTTTTATTAGCGTTGGTAAGTGAGGCATTTTTCCTTTCTAATTCAATTATTCTTTGTTGAAATGCTTCGATATTCTCGCATATTTCGTCCATTTTGTCAGTCAAAGGCTCTAACGCCTTTGCAACTGTTTGTCAACCTCTTTAGAGATATCCTTCAGTAGTTTTTGATATCAATATTATGCAAGGTAGTTTGGCATCCTGGGGTACCAGCTACGGGGTGTGGTAGCTGGCTGGTACTTCCTCCTCCTCAGAATCCTCCTCTGGTACTATAAAAGAGCTGTGTCGTGGACGATTTTTCAGGCAGTCTTTACTTGTCCAGTCTAAGCTGACTTGAGCTCGTAGCGCAGTTATTTGTTTGGTAGTTAGAGTTGCACAAGATGTAGTAGCATGAACCACTTTTACATACACTACACTCAAGACCTGGCGCCTTTTTGTAATTATTTTGTTGCACGTATAACACTTTGGAATTGGTGCCATAACGACGGTTGTTAGAAAAATAGAACAAATAAGTAATAAACTGTAAATTTTAAAATACGAATAGTATAGTAATGTACTGTGTACTGATTTTTTTAATAATTTAATATGCAACCAGCTGAAATGGTTATAATACTACGAACCTAAATGTTGCGGGTTCGAATCCTTTTGAAAAGATGTAGCAAATATGAATATACATTATGAAAATACGATATTAAAAGTACACTTTGTTATTACAATTTTTATTTTTAACCGTGTAGTGGTGGTTTAAGAATATCCACTACCCCATATCGTCCCTAGGATGTCGTAAGAGGCGACAGAGGGAAACTGAAACAAGAGACAGACATCAGCATTATTTTACAACAAGTCAAATTAATAAAAAGTGAGATTGCCCACCCGCCTGCCAAGCGTGGAAACTATGCTAAAATCCGCCCTATGAGGGAGGCTTATGTTCAGCAGTGTACTCTTTTAGTTTGTAATGGATGAAGGGATAAACGGATATTTTTATTAAGTTTAATTTATGTTGTAAAACCCTACTTTTGTTCTGTAGCCATCAGTGAAAGACCACGTCTCAGATCCATATGTCATCACTGGCAACACGCTACATTCTTGTTTTCAAGTTTTTAAGCCTTTTATTTAGGATAATTATAAGAATTTTCTTCGTTTATATTATAATTGGCAAATATTTAAAACGTATTCATTAAATGCACTCACATCTGTGCAACATTGCTGCAATATTAGCATACAGTTGTTCCAAGCATAGCAGAAAGCAATTGTGACTTCCTTTGTCGTTCAGTTCCTTTATAAGACAAGAGGCGTATCTTGTTTATTTAAATGTAATTATAATTAACCGTTTGCGTATGTATGTCTTGAGGCAAGTAGCAACTTATTTAAAATGTATATATATTAAAATTACTTTTCATGAGTGCGGCTTATTTTTTTTTATAGGATAAGAGTGACAAACGAGCACACACACAGATGGTAAGTGGTTGATGTGGCCCATAGACATCTACATCTATCCCCAATTACGAATCAAAAATCAGATGCGTTATCACCCAAGAGGACTAAGATAGAAATGCCTCGTTTCCATTAAAAGGGTCTCGGTTTTCTACACTCACCATAAAAACATAGCAGCACACATTGAATAAAACTAATTTTACGGATTATATCGCGTTTAATCAACTTATTTTATTAATTCCCGACGTTTCGGGCTTTACAGCACCCATGGTCAAGTAATTAAAAGTAATTAAAAAGCTGAAGGTACACCGGATTAACTCTGACATCGGGACGTCAATCACCTCAGTCCTCCGTGACCATGGTGCTGTAAAGCGCCGAAACGTCGAATTAAAAAAATAAGTTGATTAAACGCGATATAATCCGTAAAATTAGTTTTATTCAAACATAGCAGCGCTAAGCTGCTATTTTGCGCTTTTATTCTGTGAGAGAGTGGTCCTTCTACGGTTGAGCCAACCCATTCGTGCTACATCTATACCAGAAATATAGCTGCAGCATGGCTCTACCACGTATTAGTAAGAGATATTTAGACTATACAATTTGTAAATAGAACTAAATCAGGTAATGGAACATCCAAACGGCTTAACATCTAAAGGGATAATATAGAGGCAGTGGAAAATTTTAATGCCGACGGAGTCCAATAACTCCGTTATCTAGAAGCGACGGACTGTTAGAATTTAAATTTAAAACTAATGATAAAATAAAAAAAAGAACTGAAAAAAAAATAATCTATAACATTTTACTGACATGGGAACTATTATCATGATCTTACTTATTCTAAGCTTGTGCTTGACTAAAATCCCACCGTGAAGAGTGATCATGTTGCTCTTGGTGATTTATAGCATTGCCTCACCGTTATAGAATCCTATTCATTCTTGACTCGAACAAACACACGTTGCGATCTCAAGGTAAGACAGGTGGTAAACTATTCCAATCGTTTGTTGTACGCGTTAAGAACGAATCAACAAACCGTTTAAATATCATCATCATTACAGCCCTTTACAAGTCCACTGCTGAATATAGGCCTCCCCCAAGGAATGCCACAAAGCACGGTCCTGAGCCATATGCATCCATCAACTTCCTGCATGTCTTACCAGGTCGTCGCTTCATCAACTCGGGGGCCACCCACAGTTCTCCTACCGGTACGAGGCTGCCCCTCGAGTACCTTTATTCCACATACACTTAAACTATGCCATATAATTAAACTTAACAAACCGTTTAATTTAATTACATGGTATCATTTTAATTACATTTTTACTAATGTATAATTTTATTTTGAAATATTTGTTTAAGTTAAAGTAAGTCTTACAATGGACATATGACTCGCTGTGCAACTTTTGTCCTATTTATACATTTAAATGAAAAGACCACACTGAAGGCAATTTTAATATTTAAGCGTAAAACTGTGTGCAGAAGAGTATGCACGAGAATTAATTATGCTAATGAGTTTGAGGTACACTAATGTAATAAGTGCAGCGTTACAGGGCTAAAAATAATGTTTAATTCCATAATGAACAAAGTCTCATCAGGCAAACGTGCACATGTGCTATATAAGTTGCTATATATTAACAACACATTAATGATTCATCTTGCTGTGGTAGTTCAGGAGCTAAACGCTCGATTTAAATTTCAGAATGCGCAGCAGCGGCACCCGATCCTCCCCGGCACCAATTATCACACTTGTCAAGTTAAATTGAACAATAGTAATGATCTAAGAGTGTAAGTAACCTAATCTATTCGTTTTGTACAAATGAGAGAAGATAGAAGAAAGAAAGAATAAAAGAAGAAGAAATGTAACTTCCATGATATGACATTGACAGAATTCTGTTCTGAAGAATGTAAAGAATGTCACAATGTAAACAAGAAAAAAAAAGTAAGAACATGTTTATTCGTTATTACAAAAAATATATAGCAAAAATATAAAATACAAGTCGAATACAAATTTCTATTTCTGTTCGCATTGGCACCCCTTTATGCAGTCAGTAGCGAGCTTTTTGTAGTTTCTTAATTACCGTTGATCTTAATTCGTCGCATCCACCCTGTCATTAGTGTGATTAAGTCAGTCTAGCGAACCGATCTCCAACTCACAAACAACGAAATATAGATCGGAAATAATATTACCTGATATTTTCTTAAACAAAATATGTAGAATTTTTCCATTTTAATTACTTTTATTAATAACTAGCATCAATGTATTTAGTTTTTGTGACTTTATATAATATTTTATATGCTAAAATGATTGCAATTAATTTTTATTTCCTCCTAATTTAAACGGTAAATGACATTTTAAAATGTAACCTTTAACTTTCTACGAAATAATAAACCAAACTTTTTTTTAGTGTTGTGTTTTCATAACATTAAATTGGTTAGCTGGCAATTGATTTGCAAATTGGTACAGACAAACCTGTACAGTAGTTAATTATGATACCAATTTAATTAAAATATCAAAATAATTTGCCTGAAATACCGGTCCGGTATCTGTCGGCAATGACGGGAATATTAATGTACAACGTATATTATTAATGATAGATGAATATTTAGCGTTGGATTATTTCAACAACCATATTTAATTAATTTTTATTAAATAAAACTATAATTTAATTAAACTAGTTTTATGGATTTTATCGCGTATATTAACTTTTTATATTCACGTTTCAGTACTTTACAGCACCCATGGTCACGGGGGACTGAGGTATTTGACATCCCAATGTCATAGTTAACCAGTTTACCTCCAGATTAAAATTATTAATTTTGTTCGATCTACGTGCATGAACAGTATCTTGAAGTCTTGCAGTTATGCTTGATTTGGGATTTAATTTTATTAATTATAGGATCATAATTCGGAATCCTGATAACACCTTGAGTCACACTGTGTATAGAAAAAGACCTATACAGATAGATATTTAAACGGTGACTCATCACCATCCTTCACATTAGCTACGTGGGTAAATCTTTGTTTCAGAGCACGGGGATCTGTGGTAAACACCTGGCCGCCGAGCTCAACACGTCAAGTTTGCACAACAATAAGCTTCGGTCCCGCGCCTACGTCACAGTGAACGAGTGAAGCCGGCCACAGTCGAGCGGTGCCTGCTGTACTGCATATGTCAGAGGTGTCACTGACAAGATTGGCTACATCCTGAAGCGCTTCTATTAAAACATACTTCAAGCCGCCGAAGAAGATTAGTCAGTTTTACCATCAGTTAAGTGTAATGTCCTCTGCAAGATGCGGGGTGTACAAGCGATTGTGAATGTTGTCTCTCTATATGGACAAACTAAAAGATCAATAAAAACCCGTTAAAGAACACATAGCTGATGTGAAGAATCGACGCTCCGGGAAGTCTGCGTCTGTGAACATGTGCAGGATCGCCCCGTCACTACATTAGATTTGATAGACCACAAATCCTCGCTGGAACACCGATTCCTTCCAGGATGATTCGCGAGGCTATTGAAATCAAAAACATCCTAATTTCAATAGAGAAGATGGTTGGTGCTACCATCTGCTTGGGATCTATAATTAATAAAATTAAATCCCAAGCATACAACTGCAGGACTTCAAGTACTGTAAGTTCATACCGTGATCGGAACAAATAAATAATTTTTAATCTGGAAAATGTGGTTAACTATGTTGGGACGTCAAATCTCAGTCCCATGTGACCATGGGTGCTATCGAGAATAAGCAAGATAGTTAATGCGCGATAATCCGTAAAACTAGTTTATTAAATGTGTAGTGTTCGCGTAAATATAAGAAATCATTATAAAACATAATATTATGTAAGGTAAAGAATAAGAGGTAATAAGATTAACAGTGTAGTGGCGTTGTAAGTATATCGACTACCCCATATCGTCCCGTGGGTGTCGGTAATAGGCGACAGTTGGAAACTGAAACAAGGGATGGGCAACAAGCGGTTGTCTACCCAGGCGTGTTAACTATGGCAAATGGATCTTCAAGCAATTGTTCATAAATTTCCCCCTTGTGAAATGCGATACTGATGCAGTATTACTTTACTAATGTACGATTACTGTTTACTTTTAACTTAATTTCTTTCTTCTTAGGTTTAGTTCCCGAAACTGTCTCTGATCCCGAACGAATTAATTTGCAAATCGGGCGCGTAAGGAGGACCGCGCGCCTAAAGCCATTTTTACGTAAGTTAGCTATCAATTTTCACTATTCCGAGTATATTTCCCTTTATAACCCAATATCTTTATTGCCCAAAAACAATAACATTACACAATTATGTTTATATGAAATACAATAAAGACACATTACAATAATACTTAAAATATTGATATCACATTAAGGAATAATAAAACATCAAACAAAATGTCACAATTTTACAAGTCCTTTCTTAGTCATAAATCTTAAATGAATAATTAAAACGTTGTTAGTACAATTTTAAAGAATAAACATGAATATCTTAAGCAATACAACGGTTTTTATCATAAATTAATACAATTAAACATTTAAATATATTTAAATTTATTATAGTATTAATTTTTACTAATAATTCGATATTTTTTCATTAGAATTAAATGCTTTTTACATATTCTTTGTCTTATTATTTTATAAAACTATTCTAAATCGTTTGTTACATAAATAAACGTTTAAAAACAAACTTATAATGTAATTCTTAAAACAATTAAAAATAATCTGTCTTAAGACTAGATTTAAACAAGACTGTCAAACTATGTGAGTTGAACAATTTATTCTTACCCCAAGGGCCATATATGATCTGTTGCTATCCCTTTCTAACATTTATAGCTACCTTTGTCTAGCATATATTACTTTTTCTTTGTAGCATTTATATTATTATATTTCTTTTTAACTTTACATTTAATTCGTTTTGCTCGAATTACGTAGCCCATTACTACGTAATGCACGACTCTAAGTTAATTTAAAGCTTATCTATAAGAGAAAATTATATATTGCAACAAAGACGTTCTAACACATAGAAACTGACAGATAATTTTAGGGAACATTGTTCCGCGTCGCCAACAGTATGTTACAAAAATATAATATTTAAAGTTTTTATAAATGTTTGGTAATGAACGAAAATATTTTCAAGCTTAGTGCTAATTGGTAGATTCGTAAAAAATCATTAAATATATTAAAGTTCGATACAAAAAAAAAAACAAGCTACGACATAAAATGACGCCAGAATGAGCCTTAAATAAACGACATACTGCTTTATTACAAGCATTGTATTGCTACTTTTAACATGAAATATAGCTTTTGACATTTCAGGGATGAAGTTTCGTCTTATATTTATAAAAATATCTCACATTTATAAACGCATTAGGATGGCTCAGGAGATCTTAAAGGAAAAGACAAACAAACTTCATCCGAAAAATATAGTAAATTACTACTTGTGTACTTCTTTGCCAGCTCGGGTGAATATACAGTGCCGTACGTAACGTAAATATAGTTTGCGGCATGAAGCCATTTAATTACATACCATACAAGCAACAATTTTCGTTTTATTTTAAAATTTTAATTTAGGGATCGAGCCGCAGGTTTAATATTTCAACGTGGACATGCGTGCAAGTGAATTAATTATGCAAATGAGTTTGCGGTAAAATGAAAATTAGCACGGCTTAAAATAATTCATATTCTTGTTATATTAGTGTATCTTATATTTTTGACGTCATTGGTATGCAGTGTGATCAAGAAAAATATCATGTTTTGTTAAGAGCTTTAGACATACAGTCTAAATAAGTGTATAATTAAATTGCCTTTTCGCAGAGTTAAGGATGAGTTACGTCAGACTAGCACCGACTAAAACCCGGCAGACCCAGGCAGGGCCTCGAGAACGCCTTCGCACACATTTGCTTCTCCACAAGCGCCAGCTGCAGATTTGTCGGCTACCTTCGAGTGTTGAGAAGGAAGAATGATAATCTACGCTCGAGGGAGCACTTCTCAATTCTTCACGGGATGTCAAACAGAAAAAAAAAAACTGGTCGCAGGACTCCACGTCAGAAATGAACTCCTTAGCTTCACAAACTTGGCAACATATTTTTTGGTTGTTAAAATTTTTTAGGAAGTATTTTTATTAGAAATTATTTTAATCAACGTATTAATATAGTTATGAAAAATTCATTTATTACGCTGTTTACATTAAAAAAAATAATTATTAAAAACAAATTTATAAATACATATAAATTTTATTAAATTAAATCAATTGTGTTTTCAACATTACTTTCATCATGATAAAATTATTAAATGGTTAGGCAGAAACAATTTAAAAATTAATCTTAATAAATCAACTTATATTCAGTTTAATAAATAAAAACACTCAAAATACAATTTAAATCTCAACACCGACAAATTAAAAGAAGTAACGCAAACTAAATTCCTAGGAGTAATAATCGATCAAGATTTAAGCTGGAAAGGTCACATACATCACCTATGCAGTAGAATTAACCAATTTGTTTATGCACTTAATAAAGAAAAAAATATTACAGACAAAAAACTGGTATCCTAACGTATCATGCTTATATAGAATCCTTACTACGTTATGGTGTTGTAATATGATACACAGATAAACAGAGATTATTTACTGCACAAAATAAATGCATTAGAGTTATTGGTGGAACCGCACCGGATAAATCCTGCAAACCGCTATTTAGGAGCCTAGGTTTGTTGCCATTACCATCTCTCTATATCTACGAAACTTGTAATTTCGTACATAAACATAAAAATCTCTTTACAAAAGCATAAATGGTATGAACATAAAACAAAAAAGAAATGCAAATAGACTTGTATTAGATGTAAAAGTTGTTTAACCATGTGTATTCGAATTTATAATAAAATACCAAATGACTACAAATCGCATAATAATTTATTATGAAAAAAATTGACTTATCTCAATGAAAATCAATTTTATGACATCAGAGACCTATTTGTTAAATGTAATTAATATTTTTTAATGAATTAACTATATTTATTTATTTATGATTTTATTTGTTTTAGTCTGATTGTTTTGTGTTGGTGTTGGTTATATTGATTAGAAAAATTTCATTTGTATGGGCTATTTATGTAAATTTGCATGCTATTTACAATCACATAGTAAAACATGTCGTGCTTTAAGAATTGTACCATCCTTATCTATCCATGTTTAAAGCAAATACATCTAATAAATAAATCAATCAATTTTATGTATCTGAGCGTGACGGTTTTGACCTCTTATCACTTACTTATGATAATGACATTGATATTGATCTCTTGGCTAATTTCAACTATGGCTGTTAGATCTTACCACTGGACTATAAATTGTCAAAATACATAAATACATGTAATAAGACTGGGCCATTAGGGTCAATAATTCATTTGAAATTCATTTGAATTATTCACCCTGATGGCCCAGTTCATATGACAAATCAATACTTGGACTAACTATTGGGTCACGTAAATGAACGACAGTATAGTACATTACTGGCATTGCGTTCAAAACAAAAGTTTAATTAAGGACTTGAGCAGTTTAACTGTCTTTGTAGAACGATGCAGTAAGGTATGTAGCAAATGTAATTTCGTTAGTAGACGCTTTCGTACATGCAGTTAGCACAACGCCTTATCAATTGTTTCTAATTGACGTAAATTCTGCTGAACTCTATTTCTCCTTGCTTGTAGTTGGTATAAATATATTTACTACCCAGTATAAAGGATCGAATACATGAGTAACCCGTGTTTGATCCCCGTCGAACAAAATTTTTATTGCAATGAGGAGTAATGATTGGTCTCGTGTTCGGTGGTGAAGAAATACATCCTGACAGTACATGCGTGTCAGAGAAATAAAAAATATTTCGAAGACATGTAAAGTTAACCAATACGCATTAGGTGCATTTTCAACAGATCTGTGCGAGCTAAGCAGTGCGCAAGAAAAAAATATGATGAAGAGTATTATTCGTTTTCTAGCTCTCTCAGCACAGCACAAGGAAAAATATGAGCAGCAGGGCGAGAATTTGTCACAAAAAAAGCAAGAACTGTGCAGTGCAGGCAGGGGAGACCTACAGTGTATGTGTAAGGGATGTGGGCGAGTCCATAGAGATAATACACATTTTGCAAGGCGGTGTGGCTAAGCTACTAGACTACTATTCAATAGACCTTCTCGCATCCTCCATTAGTGAAAAAGTCTGCTACGCATCCTCACATACTCAAATTCCTTGTACAACGTTGGTGAAAAGAGTAACTGTTTCACAGTTACGCTACACCCTTCTTTCATCGCTCACCTTCCTTGCACCTCCAGCGCAGCGGGCTCTACATTGTACATAGGCTATATATAGGCTTTTACTATATTTTCCTTTTTATTTAGTATAATAAGGAATCTTATGACTTATAAAAAGCGATAAAGGATAATTAATCACCTGTTCATACAAGGCATTTTGGCTTGAGGTTTCTTTTTCCCCACGCCTTTAGTATTATAATAAATCATGAAAAGTAGCCGTCATAGCTCATAGGTTAAGCGCTCGTCATAAATTGCTAATTTACCAAGTAGATATTCATTGGTGAAGGAAAATAAAAGGTCGAGCAAACCATTGTAAGGATTTCTTTTTATAAAATTGAAGTAACAAACGAATCTACCTGTAGGTGATGGCTACTTTAGGCTACACGTGCGTTATCACCTCTGAAGACTAATAGGAAATGCCTCAAAGACTGTTTAAACTGGCACAAAAACCACTGGGTCAAAAAAAGGACGAAAAAAGTCCCGCTGGGTTTCTTGCTGGTTCTTTCCAAGAAGTTTTCTTTTCCAGAAAACTTAGTTTTTATGAACCAGTGGTAAAAGTAAAATGACTTTCAATTAAAATTACTTGTAATATATATTGAATAAAAATATTCTAATCTATTCTATACCTTGCAGATTGGATCATAACAGTGCACAGTGCACACATCTGAATGAAGACATCGTGAGTAAACCTGCATATATGAAATTAAAATATTTTGAATTAAATTGAAATCCACCAATAGTGCTGAAGTGGGTTGGCTTAATTATTACTCGATTTTACGTGGTAGAGCCATGCTACAGCTATAATATTGTTGCAGTCGAATGGGTTGGCTCTAACGGTTAAGGACTGCGCTCTTATAGAATGTTAGCGTAAAATAGCAGCTTAATACTGCTGTGTTTCGTACATTGAGTATAAAGAAGCGGATACCCTTTTACTGGATGTGAGGCATTCCATCCTAGTCCTCGGGGGTGTCAACGCATCTGCATTTTGATTCGTAATTGACGATAGATGCAGATGTCTATATGCCACAGCATCCACTTACCATCAGAACTACGTGCTCCTTGTCACCTTATTCTATATAAAAATAAATAAATCGTCTCATAAATAAGGAGTTCTCTGCCCAGTAATGTACTGGCCAACGTGTCTTGCTTATAAGTTTAACTTTCCTCTAATTTCTGGGAGCCTGTAGCCAATTTCTTATAGTCGATAATGGGTATTATAACGTTTTACGCGCAACGTCATACCTAAAACACCGATTATTAAAAATATTTCATAAGAACTCTACTATGACATCAGATATTAGATCGTGGTGAATCTGTATCGTCGACATTAAAATATGAAAAAATAAACGAAGGTCTAGATTTACTAATTTTCAAGAAAAAGTCAATTAAAAGTGCACAAGAAAGATATAGGCAGAACAAGCCAGATTCAAATCGTAAAGCTGTGTCCGCTTATCAGAAAAAAAATCCCGATGTACACAGGCAAGCTGTTGCAAATTACCAAACTGAGATGAGAATCCACAAGTGCAGACAATTCAGTCACGGTATAAGGAAAACATTACACTGCGTTTATGGAAAAACATTCTTCTATGGATATATATGAACTAACAGGTTTAGTCTTGGGTTCTGACATACAAGTGTCAGTGGTGCAATGCGCTTAATGGAAGGATGAGACACCTGGTATGTGTTGCAGCGCTCGAAAGTGCAAGTTGATCGGTTGAAGCAACGGCCTGAACCACTCTTTATTTTATTAATGATCTACACCCAGATCATTACCATTTTATAGGTAATATTCGTAAATATAATGCCTGTATCCAGATGACTTCCTTTGGTGGTAAACAGGTAACAGCAGATTGTTTTTCACCGACATTTAAAGTACAAGGCCAAGTCTACCATTCAATTGGAAGTATATTACAGAAGCCGAACATGACGCTCAGTACCTTCAAATATATTTTGTACGTGAAGATGATCACGAGACACTCTTCTCTTATCACACAATTTCTCACTCTGTCATTTAGATTCAGCCCTAACATACTCCTTAATGACCGCATTTCTACAGCATTTATTCTACTCGTGCTTCTTCTGCCACCCAACTTTCACTACCATACATTAAGTAGGGACTAACACAGCATTGTGAATTGCCATACGTTTTTGGACATTCTGACTTTCCACAATAGAGTTTTACTCTAGTTACTATTTCCTGCGTTCACTCGTCGTTCTATATCCTATCATATCTACCACCTCTAAATACACATCCCAAATACACAAACTCATCTACTTGCTCGACCAATTCCCTTCTATTCTTATTTCACATATCGTTTTACTTTCTTCTCTTTCCAACCATAACTTTCGTTTTACTTGCGTTCACTTTTATTCCCTCTTTTTATGACCTGTTCATTAATGTAACCATCATTTAACTCGGCCGCCGACGACGCAAGTATGACTTGATCACCGGCGTACAAAGGCATTTGACGGTTAACTCACCCATTCTTAACCCGCATTCTTCAACTTTCAAATTTTCCAAACAACTGTCCATAAATAGGTTGAACAGCGTGGAAGCCACACAGCCCTGTCTGATACCTTTATGGATACCAAAC